>JXCR01016068.1:385884-397082 GCA_002079205.1 Phalaenopsis hybrid cultivar
GAATGAATTTTTCTCAACCAATTTCCATGATTGAAGAGAATTCATTAGGTCAAATGTTAGATTCTCAAGCATCATTAGAAAATTTGAATGTCATAAATAATAAGCAAAATAACTCATATTCCAATTATTATAACCCAGGTTGGAAGAACCATCCCAACTTTAACTGGAATAACAATTTGGGTTGTAATAATTAACAATGGGGGAACAACCAAATAAACCCATTGGGAAACTGGAACAACTAAGGGAATAATAATTATAGATCTACTTATCCTCCACAGAAATACACAATTTAAGGATAAGAAGTTGTATATAGAAGAAGTGGTGTTACAAATTGTAATCAGTTACAAAGTCAAAGAGCTACAATTATAAATATTAAGAATCAACTTGGGCAAATTGCAAGTTCATTAAGTAATAGATCCCAATGACACTTCCTGGTAATACTGAATCAAATCCAAAAACTAGAATAAAGAGCAAGTTAAAGTCGTACAACATAGAAGCGGAAGAGAGTTGGAGGGTAGGGGTTCAAAAAGAGATTGAAGTAGAGAGAGAAGAAATTGAAGATTAAAAAGTGGACACTCCGAACGATTCTGAAAGACCAATTTCTCAGCCGAAAATTGATTTAGAAAAACCAGCACCTCCATTTCCTCAGAGACTTTGACAACACAAGTTGGATAAGCAATTTTCAACATTTCTAGAAATATTTATGAAGCTTACAATCAATATTCCATTTGTTGAAGCCTTAGAACAAATGTCAAGCATGTAAAGTTTATAAAGGTATTCTCAATAGAAAAAGGAAGTTTGAAGATAATGAGACTGTTGCACTTAGTGAGAAGTGTAGTACTATAATTCAGAAGAAACTTTCTAAAAAGCTTAAAGATCCTGGTAGCTTTACAATGCCATGTGCAATAGGAGACAGATTTTATGAGAAAGCTTTATGTGATTTAGGTGCAAGCATTAACCTTATGCCATTATCAATATTTAATAGATAGGGATTAGAAGAAATAACCCCTACTACTGTAACTCTGCAGTTAGCAGATCGTTCTATAACCTATCCTAAAGGAGTTATAGAAGATGTCCTAGTGAAAGTGAATCAATTTATCATTCCTATTGATTTCATTATGCTAGATATGGAGGAAGATAAAAAGATACCTATCATTTTTTGGGAGACCTCTCCTAGCCACAGGAAGAGCAATGATATATGTGCAGAAAGGGAAATTAACAATGTGCATCAATGATCAAACTGTTACTTTTAACATTTCAAAATCAATGAAATACCCTGCAAAAAGTAAAGAAGATGAATTCTATAGAATGGATGTTATAAGATATCTGAGCGAATTCCATTTCAAGACTACTTATGATAAAAAATCTGAAGAAAAAGATATGGAACACGAGCAAGAAGAGGAATTAGATCAATGTGCAAACCTTTCTAAGGAAGATTCAAGTTATGTTCAAGAAAGTTTTGAAATTTTGGACACAATAGACCAAGACAAATCATTTTGTCCATCTATTGAAAAACCTCCAGAACTTGAGTTGAAATTACTTCCTGAACATTTAAAATATGCTTTTTTAGAAGATTCCTCTACTTTACCTGTTATAATTTCCTCGAAGTTAACAAAGGAAGAACAAGAAAAGTTGATGAAAATTCTGAAAAAAAATTTAAGAAAGCATTCGGATGGACAATTGTTAATATTAAAGGAATCAGTCCTTCAATTTACATGCATAAAATTAATCTAGAAGAAAACTGCAAACCCAGGGCTGATCCACAAAGGAGATTAAATCCTATTATGAAAGAGGTTGTTAAGTAATAAATTTAAAAGTGGTTAGATGTTTGAGTTATCTACCCTATTTCAGATAGTGCATGGGTTAGTCCAATTCACTGTGATCCTAAGAAAGGAGGAGTATCTGTAACTGTGAATGAGCATAATGAGTTAATACCTACTAGACAAGTTACAAGGTGGCAAATATGCATTAATTATAGAAAATTAAATCTTTCCACTAGGAAAGATCATTTTCCACTACCCTTTCAAGATTAAATGCCCGATAGACTAGCTTGGCATAAATACTTTTGTTTTCTGGATGGAAATACTGGTTATCACCAAATTCAAATATCTTCTGAGGATCAAAAGGAAACAACATTTACCAGTCCTTATGGTACTTTTGCTCTTAGAAGAATGCCCTTTGGTTTATGTAATGCCCATGCTACATTTCAAAGATGTATGATGGCAATTTTTTGTGATTTAATTGAAAAAGGGATTGAAGTATTTATGGATGAATTTTCAGTGATTTGGAAATCATTTGACTCATGTTTAGATCATTTATCTAAAGTTCTTAAGCGCTGTGAAGAAACAAATTTAGAATTTAATTGAAAAAGGGATTGAAGTATTCATGGATGACTTTTCAGTGTTTGGAACTTCATTTTACTCATATTTAGAACATTTATCTAAAGTTCTTAAGCACTGTGAAGAAACAAATTTAGTCCTTAACTGGTAAAAATGTCAATTTATGGGAGCAGGAGGAATTGTATTAGGTCATCAAATATCAGAAAATGATATGGAAGTAGATCGCTAATTTACCTTATCCAATAAATGTAAGGAAAATTAGGAGTTTTTCAGGATATGCTGGATTCAACAGACGATATATTAAGGACTTTTCAAAGATTGCTAAGCCTTTATGTCATTTACTGGAGAAAGATATAATTTTTAATTTGATGAGGAATGCATAAAAGCTTTTAAATTATTAAAAGAAAAATTAATCACTGCACCAATTATAGTTTCACCAAATTGGGAAAAACCTTTTAAACTTATGTGTGATGCTAGTGATTATGATATTAGAGCTATTTTAGGACAAAGATATGATAAAATTTTTAAAGTTATTTACTATGCTAAAAAAACTCCTAATGAAACTCAAATTAATTATACAACAACTGAAAAAGAGTTATTAGCAATATTATATGTCTTTGATAAATTTAGATCATATTTGATTAGAACTCATTGTATAGTGCATACAGATCATTTTGCTATTAATTACTTGATGAAAAAGAAGGATACTAAACCGAGACTTATATGATGGATTCTTCTTTTCCAAGAATTTTATTTTGAAATAGTAGATCGGAAGGGAACTGAAAATCAAATTGTTGATCATTTGTCCAAGCTTGAATTAGAAAAACCACTCTATTTTGAAAATGAAATTAATGAACATTTTCCAGATGAAAAATTATTCATTATAAATGAGTGGCATGTTTCGTGGTATGCCGACATTGTGAACTATATTCTTAGTGATCTTAAACCCTATGAAATGACATACCAACAAATGATGAAATTTATTTCTGAAGCTAAGACTTATTTTTGGGATGATCCATATTTATAAAAACAAGGAAAGGATCTGATCATTAGAAGATGTGTACCATTAGTAGAAACTTAAGAAATAATCCAAAAATGTCATAATTCTGATTTTAAGGGACGTTTTGGTGTTGATAAAATAGCGTACAAAATTCTACAATCTGGATTTTATTGGCCTACAATTTTAAGAGATGTTTATGCTTATAACAAAACTTGTGATAAATGTTAGATACAAGTAAAAATGGAAAAAATGCTTAATGGAAGGTATTTTTGTGTTTTTCTTGTAGATACAACTAAAAATGAAAAAAATGCTTAAAGGAGTGAAAAAGGATCAAATTTGGAGCAAAAAGGTGAAAAATTGTGCAAAAGAGTTTGGGCGCCTAAACGCCAAATCCGGCGCTTAAGCTCCAGTAAAACAGAGAAGGTCGCACCTAAGCACCGAGACCCCGCGCTTAAGTGTCAGTGGTAGTGACTAGATGAGTAAAATCAGTTTTCACGAATTTTGAAGAGGTTTTTGAGGCACCCATTGGCTTAATAGGTGGTTGTAACCACCATGGACAAAAATTATCATGAAAGGATGCATCTCTTGGGCAAATAAATTGAATCAAGACACATTTTGAAGAGATCCTAAGGCGCCTCTTGGAAAACTATAAAAGAAAGAAGAGAAGACTTAGAAAAGAGTCTTAAAAATATTGAAATATTGACAAGTTTTGAAAGTTCTTTTTTGGGGAGTTAGTTCGAAGAGATTTTCAGGAACCACTTTTTATTTATTTTATCCTTTTTGTTATTTTGTTTTGAGTGATTATAAAAGAGAAGAGATTCAAAGGAACTTCAAGAGTTTGGTGGAGGACTTGAGATAAGTTTTTATCTTTTTATTTTAGACTACTTTTGGTTTTAATCGATACTTGTTGTTGGTTTGACAATAATTTCTTCTTTTGAACTAAAGTGTGGTTTTATTTTCTCCATGGATTCTGAGTAGTATTCTTTAACTTTCTTTTTAAAATGATAAGTAATTAAGATTTGGATGGAAGTTGTGGAGAGTATTGATCTTTAATGTTGGAAGAAGTTGTGATGATTTAAGTCCATGCACTTCATTTACTTCTTGATTTGGCCAATCCAGATGTTAAAATTTGTTGTGAGAACATGTAAGAACCGGGCTGGTATTGTCTTAGTCAATAATTGGAAAGAATCACATGAGGTTGTATGAATGAGAATGTAATTCATATGATTGAGTGCAAATAAATAAGGAAATATTCATGGATGGGTGCAGAGTTAGAGGACTTTAAAGTGACAGGTTAAATCCCCCAACTTGGTTTATTATTTTAGATTCTAATACAAGAATGTTAGCCCCCGAGTGGAGGGAATCGAGGGAACTCTAGAGTGAGAGCTAGTATCTTTCTGTCCTAGCCGGTCTTTAGAACTATTCAAACTTTAAATTAGCCAATGTATTTTTATAGCATCTCAACTAAAGGTAAAGAATATGATTGCTCCTATTTGGCACAACACCATTTCAATACTCCCACAACAAAATTCCTATACTTATTCTTGATTCATGATAAGAAGTAAGATATTTTCATAATAAATACTTTTCTTCTACAAAAACTTTATTTATCTTTTTACTGTTTCGTTTAAATATCAAAAAAACCAAAAATATTTAAATTTTAAATTCCTACAAAATTTTTTTTAATTTAAGTAATTATCTTTTTACGAAATTGAAAAACTTTCTAAAAAGTGTAAATTGCATAATCCTCCTTGTGGGCTTGATATTCAGGTCTTAATCAAAAAGTCTTATATTACTTGATAATGATACGTATACTTGCGTTTAGTATAAATATATATAAATTAAAAAGTTATATTCTTATTTTTCTTCAGAATCAAGTTTTTGGTTTTGTTGCAAAATAAGGAAATATAAGTGAAAAATAACATCAGAACTATTGCTATACTGTGCATAAGCATTAAGTATCCAGGGATCAATGTGCAAAAAGGAGAATTAATAATGGAGTTAATGATCAAGAAGTAAAATTTAATATAGAAAAAGCTACAAAATATTCTCCAATAGAAAAAGATAATGAATATTTCAGGATGGAAGTTGTTGATTATCTGAGTAATGAACAATTTCAAAATGAGTGTGAAGGTACATTAAAGCAAGGAGAAATTTTTTAGAATGAAGATGAAATAAAAGGAGAAGATTTGGATTTTATTCAGGGCAAATTTGATACGTTAGACTTATTGGAAAATGATAGTAAAAATCTTTTTCCTTCAAGTATTAAACCACCTGAAATTGAATTAAAGATATTATCTGCTCATTTAAAGTATGTATTTTTAGGAGAGTCATCTAGATTGCCTATTATTATATCTTCTGAGTTAACTAAAATTCACGAACAAAAGTTGATAGAAATGTTGAACAAGTATAAAAAGGCTTTTGGATGGACTTTAGAAGATATTAAAGAAATTTGTCCTTCAATTTGTATGCACAGAATTTTATTAGATTAACAATATGAACCTAAAGCTGATCCTCAGAGAAGATTAAACCCAATAATGAAATAGGTTGTTAAAAAAGATATTTTAAAATGGTTAGATGTTGAAATTATATATCCTATTTTAGATAGTAATTGGGTAAGCCCAATTCACTGTGTTCCGAAGAAAGGAGAAGTGACTGTTGAAGAAAATGAGAAAAATGAAATAATACCATTAAGACAAGTTACTGGTTGGCGATTTTGTATTAACTATAGAAAATTAAATATGGCCACCAAAAAAGATCACTTTCCTTTACCCTTTCTAAACCAAATGTTGGATAGATTGACTGGGAATAAATATTATTACTTTTTAGATGGATATACCAATTATCATCAAATTCCAATTGCTCTAGAGGATCAAAAGAAAATAACATTTACAAGCTCATATGGAACATTTGTTTTTCATAGAATGCCTTTTGGACTATGCAATGCACCTGCAACATTTCAAAGATGAAGATGAAATAAAAGAAGAAGATTTGGATTATATTCAGGGTAAATTTAATACATTAGACTTGTTGAAAAATGATAGTAAAAATCTTATTCCTTTAAGTATTAAACCACCTGAACTTGAATTAAAGATATTACCTGCCCATTTAAAATATGTATTTTTAGGAGAGTCATCTACATTGTCTGTTATTATATCTTCTGAGTTAACTGAAATTCACGAACAAAAGTTGATAGAAATGTTGAACAAGTATAAAAAGGCTTTTGGATGGACTTTAGAAAATATTAAAGAAATTAATCCTTCAATTTGTATGCACAAAATTTTATTAGATTAACAATATGAACCTAAAGCTGATCCTTAGAGAAGATTAAACCAAATAATGAAATAAGTTGTTAAAAAAGATATTTTAAAATGGTTAGATGCTGAAATTATATATCCTATTTCAAATAGTGATTGGGTAAGCCCAATTCACTGTGTTCCGAAGAAAGGAGAAGTGACAGTTAAAGAAAATGAGAAAAATGAATTAATGCCATTAAGACAAGTTACTGGTTGGCGATTTTGTATTGACTATAGAAAGTTAAATATGGTCACCAGAAAAGATCACTTTCCTTTACCCTTTCTAAACCAAATGTTGGATAGATTGGCTGGGAATAAATATTATTATTTTTTAGATGGATATACCGATTATCATCAAATTCCAATTGCTCCAAAGGATCAAGAGAAAATAACATTTACAAGCTCATATGGAACATTTTCTTTTCGTAGAATGCCTTTTGGACTATGCAATGCACCTGCAACATTTNTGAGAGAAAGTGAGAGATTTCTTCCTCCTTGCTACTTCGAAGAGGAATTTTGTGTACTGTAAAGAAAGGAAGAGATTCAGAGGAACTTCAAGGAGTTTTCTTGGAGAGAAACTAGAGATAAGTTATTTACTTGTTGCAGTTTGTATGACTTTGATTTTATATATGAATTTCAAGTTTTGTTGTGTTTTCCCCATGAGATATGAGTAGTTTTCTCTGTCTTTCTCCTTGTCTTGACGAGTTTTGTTGTATTTTTCCCATGAGTTCTGAGTAGTTTTCTCTGTCTTTCTCCTTGTCTCGAGATTTGTGAAATGTTTTTAAATTGGTGAAGCCATGAAAATGTTTAAGAAATTGTGATGATCTTTTCACTTCGATCTATTGACTTGGTGAAGCCATGAAAATGTTTAAGAAATTGTGATGATCTTTTTTGCTTCGATCTTAATTTACTTTCAATCTGGCCAATTGATTTGTTAAATCATGTTGAGTTTTAACACTAAAGTGAGGATTACATCCAAGATTCAGAGAGATCAAAGCCCTTGGAAGTTGGGTAAAAATAAATAGGGAAATAATATTATCGGGCGTAGAATTGGAGATTTTAGAGTGACAGACTAAAATCCCCAATTCAGTCCTATCATTTGGGTGCTGAAGTGTAGATGTTAGCCCTTGGGTGAGGGGAACGTGGGAGCTCCGAAGTGAGGGCTGATATCCTCCCAGTATAGTTGCAGATTCAGTAAACAAGCGTAGGGTTAGTCAATGTTCTTTATGCCTGGACCAAAGGGTAAAGAATAGGTATNCCTTAAATTTGTATGCACAAAATTTTATTAGATTAACAATATGAACCTAAAGCTGATCCTCGGAGAAGATTAAACCCAATAATGAAATAAGTTGTTAAAAAAGAGATTTTAAAATGGTTAGATGCCGAAATTATATATCCTAATTCAGATAGTGATTGGGTAAGCCCGATTCACTGTGTTCCGAAGAAAGGAGGAGTGACTGTTGATGAAAATGATAAAAATGAATTAATACAATTAAGACAAGTTACTGGTTGGTAAATTTGTATTGACTATAGAAAGTTAAATATGGCCACCATAAAAGATCACTTTTTTTACCCTTTCTAGACCAAATGTTGGATAGATTGGCTGGGAATAAATATTACTGCTTTTTAGATGGATATACCGGTTATCATTAAATTCTAATTGCTCCGGAGGATCAAGAGAAAATAACATTTACAAGCTCATATGGAACATTTGCTTTTCGTAGAATGTCTTTTGGACTATGTAATGAACCTGCAACATTTCAAAGATTTATGATGTCAATTTTTAGCAATTTTATAGAACATGGAATGGAAGTGTTTATTGATGATTTTTCTATATTTGGGACATCATTTGATTTATGTCTTAATAATTTAGAAAAAATTATGGAAGTATCTGAAAAAGTCAACCTAGTATTAAATTGGGAAAAATGTTAATTTATGGTTGCAGGAGATATTGTGCTTGGGCATCAAATTTTTGAAAAAGGCATGGAGGTAGATCCTACAAAAATCTAAGTTGTAGAAAAATTACTACCACCTACTAATGTTAAAGGGTGAGAAGTTTTCTAGGACATGCTGGTTTTTACAGGCGCTACATAAAAAAATTTTCAAAAATAACTAAGCCGCTATGCCAACTTTTAGAAAAAGATAAGAAATTTGATTTTGATGAAAAATGACATAAAAGCATTTGAATTATTAAAGAAAAAATTAGTCATTGCACCTAGAATAGTACCACCTGATTGGGAAAAACCATTTGAAATAATGTGCGATGCTAGTGATTATGCTATTGGGATTGTATTAAGACAAAGACACGACAAAGTTTTTAAAGTTATATATTATGCTACTAAGACTCTAAAGAATGCTAAAAATAATTATACTACTACTGAAAGAGAGTTAGTAGCTATTATTTATGCCTTTAATAAATTTAGACCTTATTTAATTGGAACTAAATGTATAATGCATATAGATCATTCTGTTATTAAATACATAATGCACAAGAAGGATGTTAAACCATGATTAATGAGATGGATACTTCTATTGCAAGAGTTTGATTTTACCGTGATTGATAGAAAGGGAAATGATAAGTTTAGAATAGAAATAGAAATATTAACAAATTTTGCAAATGAAATTTTAGAAAATTTCTCTAATGAATGGTTTATTGTATTGATGGAATGGATGTATCGTGTATGCTGATATAGTGAATTATATTGTAAGTGATATTTTACCACTTGATATGAAAAAATCATAATTAAANTCCATTAAAAATTATTGGTAGCCATCTTTTCAATTAAAGCATAAGCATCATGAAATGGTTTTGACATCAATGTACAACTAGCAACGACATCGATAATAGATCTAAGAGAACTAATTAATCCATTAAAAAAGGTTTGAATTATTAACCAATCTGGTATAGCATGGTGTGGACACTTTCTTAAGAGTTCCTTAAATCGTTCCCATGCTTCATAAATAGATTCCCCTTCAAACTAATTAAAAGATGTAATATCATTTTTAAGCTTTGTTGTTTTTGATGGTGGGAAATATTTAACAAGGAATTTTTTTGCTAAATCACCCCACGTTCTGATAGATCTAGGTGCTAATAAATTCAACCACATCTTAGCTTTATCCCTCAGTGAGAAAGGAAATAACCTAAGTTTTATGGGATCATCTGAAACACCATCGTATTTAAATGTACACACAATTCTAGAAAATTGGTAAAATGTAAATTTACGGTTTTCAGTTGGTGATCCCCCAAACTGATTATTTGATATCATTTGTATAATAGCAGGTTTAAGCTCAAATGAATTAGCCACTACAGTAGGTTTTAGAATACTATAATGAAGTTCATCTACAGTAGAGTTGACATAATCTCTTAAAGGCTTAAACTCTTGACGAATTTCAGCATTTTGATTATTTTGGTATGTCATTTCTGTAATTTTTATGATTTTTTCAAGATTTTTAATTTTTTTGGTTTTTCTGATTTTTCTAATAGTTCTTTCTAATTTAGAATCGTAGGGCACTAGTCCTTCAGAACTGGAACTACACATACACTAACATAAAATAAAAAAAAATAAAATAAAACATACAAAATAAGATATAATATTTAAAGTTTAAATAAGACTTTCTAAAAATAGAAATTTACTTAGTTTTCTTCCCGCCAATAACTCCAAAAACTTGATCCCTGGATACTTAATGCCTATGCACAATATAACATTAGTTCTGATGGTATTTTTCATTTTTATTTCCTTATTTTACGACAAAACCAAAAACTTGAGTCTGAAGAAAAATAAGAATTTAACTTTTTAATTTATATATATTTATATTGGGATACTACGCAAGTATACGTATCATTATCAAGTAATATAGGACTTTTTGATTAAGACCTGAATATCAAACCCACTTGGAAGATTATGCAATATGCACTTTTTAGAAAGTTTTTCTATTTTTTAAAAAGATAATCACTTAAATTAAAAATGATTTTTGTAAGGAATTAAAATTTAAATATTTTTGGTGTTTTTGATATTTTAATGAAACAATAAAAAGATAACTAAAGCTTTTGTAGAAGAAAAGTATTCAATATGAAAATATCTTTCTTCTTATCATGAATCAAAAATAAGTATAGGAATTTTGTTGTGAAAGTATGCAAAATGTGTTGTGCCAAATGGGAGCAATAATATTCTTTACCCTTACGAGAGATGCTATAAAGAACATTGGCTAATTTAAAGTTTGAATAGTTCTGAACACCGGCTAGGCAGGGAAGATACTATCTATCACTCTAGAGTTCCCTCGATTCCCTCCACCTGGGGGCTAACATTCTCGTATTAGAACCTAAAACAATAAACCAAGTTAGGGGCATTAACCTGTCACTTTAAAGTCCTCTAACTCTACACCCATCGATGAATATTTCCCTATTTATTTGCACTCAATCATATGAATTACATTCTCACTAATATAACCTCATGTGATTCTTTCCAATTGTTGACTGAGATAATACCAGCCCGATTCTTACATGTTCTCACAACAAATTTTAACATCTGGATTGGCCAAATCAAGAAGTAAATGAAGTGCATG
>JXCR01016068.1:402980-413488 GCA_002079205.1 Phalaenopsis hybrid cultivar
AATTCAAGTTATATATAAACTAGCACCTCCTACTAATGTAAGAGAGGTTAGGAGTTTTCTTGGACATGTTGGATTTTTAGGCATTTTATTAAAGATTTTTCAAAAATTACCAAACCTCTATGCCAACTTTTAGAAAAGGATAAGAGTTTGAATTTACTGAAAGCTGTTTAAATGCCTTTGAGTTATTGAAGGAAAAATTAATCACAGCATTACTGAAAGTTATTTAAAAGCCTTTGAGTTATTAAAGGAAAAATTAATTACTGCTCCTATTATAGTTTCACCTAACTAGGAGAAACCATTTGAATTGATGTGTGATGCTAGTGATTATGCTATTGGAGTTGTTCTTGAATAAATGTATGTAAAGATTTTTAAAGTTATATATTACGCTAGTAGAACTATTAATGATGCACAAATTAACTATACTGTTACTGAAAAAGAGTTAATAGAAATTGTGTATGCTTTAGATAAATTCAGATCTTATTAATTGGAGCTAAATGTATTGTGCATACTGATCACTCTGCTATTAAATATCTGATACAAAAGAAGGATGCTAAATCAAGGTTGATTAGACGGATACTTTTGATGCAAGAATTTCATCTTATGGTTATTGATAGAAAGGGAATTGATAATCAAATTGCTGATCATTTGTTAAGATTAGAAAATCAAGAATTATCTGACACTGACAATGAAATTACAGACAGTTCCCCTGATGAACACCTTTATAATATTAAGGAGTGGAAAATACCATGGTATGCTGATATTGTTAACTATATTGTAAGTGATATTTTGTCACCATTATAATGTTAGTGTTTGGAAAATACCATGGTATGCTGATATTGTTAACTATATTGTAAGTGATATTTTGCCACCTATTTGACATTGCAAAAACAAAGAAAATTCATTCATGATGCAAAAGCATATTTTTTGGATGAGCCTTACTGATAAACAACTTTATAATATTAATGAATGAAAAATACCATGGTATGCTGATATTGTTAATTATATTGTAAGTGATATTTTGTCACCTATGCTGCATTGCAACAACAAAGAAAATTCATTCATGATGCGAAAGCATATTTTGGGGATGAGCCTTATTTATATAAACAACATTGCAACAACAAAGGAAATTCATTCATGATGCGAAAGCATATTTTTGGGATGAGCCATATTTATATAAACTGCAACAATAAAGAAAATTCATTCACGATGCGAAAGCATATTTTTGGGATGAGCCTTATTTATAATAAAGGAAATTTATTCTTGATGCAAAAGCATATTTTTTGGATGATCCATATTTATATAAACAATGTAAGGATCTTATTATGAGGAGATGTGTACCTTATGAAGAAACTGAGCTGATCATTCAGAAATGTCATGATTCTAAATTTGGAGGACATTTTGGGATTGATAAAACTGCTTAAAAAATTTTATAAGTTGGATTTTATTGTCCTACTATCTTTAGAGATATTTATAGATACATAAAAACTTGTGATCGATTTCAACAAGTAAGCAATATATCTAGAAGAAATGAAATGCCTCTGACTTTCATGTTAGAAGTTGAGATCTTTGACGTTTGGGGATTAGATTTTATGGGACCATTTATTCTATTTGGGAACTTATGGATATTAATTGCAGCAAACTACATTTCTAAGTGGATTGAAGCACAAGTTTTACCTTATTATGACGCTAAAAGTGTTTCAAGATTTTTAATGAAAAATATTTTCACTAGATACGGAATGCCTAGAATGATTATCACTGACGGAGGATCCCATTTTATAAATAAGTACATTCAGAGATTGGCAGAAAAATTTAATATTATTCATCAAATCTCTACTGCCTATCATCCTCAAACCAGTGGGTTAGCGGAAGTTCTAATAGAGAAATTAAATAAATACTTTAAAAGACTGTAAACCCTAGTAGAATAGATTAGTCCACTAGATTGGATACCGCATTATGGGCTTACAGGACTGCTTATAAAACTCCTATTGGAATGACTCCTTACAGACTGATTTTTGGAAAAACTTGTCACTTACCAGTAGAATTGGAGCATAAAGCATATTGGGCAATTAACGAATTCAATTATAATTTGAAAGATGCTGGTAAGAAGAGATTGTTACAATTAAATGAATTGGAAGAATTAAGAAATGAGTCTTATGATAACGATAGAATTTATAAAGAAAAATTAAAGTTATGGCATGATCGGAAGATTAACCAAAAGAACTTTGAACCAGGATAAGAAGTTTTGCTTTACAACACTAGGCTGAAGTTATTTCCTAGAAAATTGAAGTCTCGTTGGTTAGGACCCTTTACTGTGACTCAAGTTTATACTTATAGAGCTGTTGAAATTGAAGATCAGAAGACGGGAAATAGATTTAAAGTAAATGGACACAGATTAAAACCATATTATGAGGGTAAAAACCAAATCTTAAAGAGGTTTTAATGATCACTCAACCTGAATAACACCTGAATTGGTCAAGCTGACGACGTTAAACCAAGCGCTTTATGGGAGGCAACCCATGTTTATCTTTACTTTTATCACAATTATAGTAGTTTTTTATTTGAAATTATTGTTAGTTTGTGGTAGTATTAAACTCTACTACTCTTATTTACCCTAGAAATATCTTAAAAATTGGGATCTGAGAAATTTGGAACGCATTCGGACCAGAGCTAAACTGCGAAAATTTTGCCTTGGCCACCAAAGGTGGGTTTTTCCCGAGAGTCCAAACAAAATTAATACAGAGGCTTACCGACAGCGCCATCGACTCCGTCGACGGCGAGACTGCCGAATTGGCAATTAAGTGGGTTCAAGTGGCGGTTTCTGGCGGGAATTGTCTTTTTAAACTCAAAAATTTGATTTCTAGTTCATATTTTCCCTCTAAAAATGAATTGAAACTCCACCAATTTCATTCTTATGGCATCCAATTCCCCTGATAATCCCAGAATGCGAGTTTTCAATCGGCAAAAGTTTATTAGTGCGGAAGCGCAGCGAATCTTCAACAAGTTGCTAACGAAGAAAAGATTAATCGAAGAAAGAGGATTCGTGAACCGCGGATTGAATAATCTCACGATGGATATTAAATAAACAATAGTACGGTGAAGATGGGAAGTGTTGTGCTACACTACTGCCGCCGTAGTGGTTCCTGTGGTGAAAGAATTTTGTGTAAATTTGCATGGAATCAACCAAGGAGTTGTATACGTGCGAGGAAGATGGATCACTTTCACACCTACATGGATCAACGAATTATATATGATAGAGAATGTTCTTGTCTACCACTATTCCAATTTTGTCCCAAAGAGAAACCATATGAATGAGATTTACCAATATTTAATGGACGAAACTGACGAATGGGAAACAAGAGAAAACGGGTATGTTAGTTTTTCTGCAACACTCCTGAATCCTATTTCGAAACATTGGCACTTTTCATTTCAG
Organism: Phalaenopsis hybrid cultivar; assembly: GCA_002079205.1. Classification (NCBI taxonomy): domain Eukaryota; kingdom Viridiplantae; phylum Streptophyta; class Magnoliopsida; order Asparagales; family Orchidaceae; genus Phalaenopsis; species Phalaenopsis hybrid cultivar. The sequence continues at coordinate 406,411 of JXCR01016068.1, forward strand.
CGAAACTGTTACCGACAATGAAGATTGGTAAAGTTTCTAAAGAAAGTGCCATTTTGAATTTCTTCATCCAAAGGGGACTGCCGATCAACATTGGATCTATAATTGTCAAGTCAGTTTTGGGCCTGATCGTTCATGGATCAACTTATGGGCTTGGACACCCCTCCACAATATCTATAATTGTGAAGTCAATTTTGGGCCTGATCGTTCATGGATCAACTTATGGGCTTGGACACCCCTCCACAATTTTCTCAACTTTTCAGTCAGTTCCAAGTGTCCTATGAAAATTTGGAAAAGGTACTACTACCTTGGAAGCCTTGGGATCCAACTGAAAGATTCCTAGTTTTTGAAGATGAAAATGCCATGGCAATTATAGTAGATCAAGCATCTCAGAATTCATTGTCAGTTCAACCCTTAGTCCCTGATAAGTCTCTTGTGATCCTGCGCCGACTCAAGAAATTGGAAAAGGAGGTACAAAATGTCATGAATGTGATTAATAATATCCCTGATTTCTTCGATCATCTAGACTGGAGGATGAAGGAACATTTCGAGCACTCTGGACATTTAGAAGATAGCTTGATACGACTAATGAGGAGGATGAAGTTAATAGAAGAGGATTCCACTGAAGAATTACCATTCCGACCCTTCTACAACCTCTTTGTTCATGTGCAATCAATGGGTGATCTTAGAGGAGAATCGAGTACCGAGTATGAAGATTATTAAATTTATATTACTACCTATCTTTCTATCTATGTATTTTAATTAGAACTTTGTATTTGCTTTGCTTTAGAATTATGCTTTCAGATCTCTGTATAGTTCAGACTAAGCATAGGATATTTTGTTTTCAGCGTTTTGAGTGTTGTGGCTTAGATTGTGATGCTAAACTAATGTATTGAGGTTGAGAAAATACCAAACTTAGGTGTGTTATGTAACATACATTGTACCCCTTGGAATTTATATATAAATGTGATGTTTTGTGTTGTGAAAGTTTATATGTGCAAGTACATCATTTAGTTACTTAAAAATTATGTCTATAATGATTAAAAAGATGTCGTTAAGACTTGAAATTGATAAAAATCACAAAAATCCAGAATTTGGACAAAATCAATAGATCCCGCCGACGGCGCCCTCGACGGTACCAATGGCGAGATTTTCTCGAAACTTAGGATTTTAATTTCAATTGAGCACGCCGACGGTGCCATCAACCCCGCCAACGGCGAGCTCACGAAAAACACCTTTAACCGCGATTTTGACCAGTCAATCACCACTATTCATCATCCCCTTCCTCCTAAAAATGCCATTTTTGACTTATGGCTTAAAAGATTTTGGATTGGTAGGCAATTTCAAGGCTTTTTGACACCAGATTTGATCATCTTTAGGTAAAAGCTTCACTCCAAGCTAAAAATATTTGATTTTCAGCATGGGTTTCTTCCATATTAAGGAGATCCAAAAAATTTTGAGAAAGTGAAGAAAATTTGGGAAGAAATTCATGGATCTTAATGTTGAACTCTTAGAATTACTACTTGAAGCCATGATTTGCATATTTGAAGTAATTTTTGGAATTTTTCTATAATTTGATTAGATTGAAATGGCTCCACGTCAAAAGAGAAGAATTGAGTTCGATGAGTCTCGTTTCGTCAATGCGATGGCTCAAACCAAATTTACTTCCATATTTAAAGGAAAGAGTGCATAAAAGATTGAGTTTTTGAAAGTCCGAGAGGAGAAATAAAAAAAGGTTGAGTTCTTGAAAGTCCGGGAAGAGAAATCAAACGAGTTATTGTCGAGCAGAGGTGGGAAAACTTTTGTTACACCACCAATAAAGCTGATGCAATGCTGTGAAGAAGTTCTACGCCAATGTAATTTATTCTAATGACGGAATTGTTCAAGTGCGAGGATTCCCCATTGAGTTTACAACCGCCTGCATTAACTCTTTTTATAAAATCCCAGACTTATACACCTGCCATTATGAATCCTTTAATACAATGGAAGGTCCCCCTAAATGATGTGATCAACTTTCTCATTGATGGGAAAGGAACATGGAAGATAACGCAGCGAGAACGGGTAAATTTTTCTGCTTCCATGCTGAATGCCACTTCTAAGGCGTGGCACTATTTCATTTCCTCTACTCTGTTACCAACCTAACATCATAGTGAGGTAACTAGAGATAGAGCTATTTCAATTTTTTGTATTCAGAATAATAGAACTATAAATGTGGGGAGAATAATTCTTAAGAATATATTGATGAGTGAGATTAGTGGAGGTCTAGGACATCCTGGACTTATTTATATAATTTACAAACTTTCTGGAGTAGAATTTGGAGATGAAGAATGGTTTTATCCTATAAAACCCATTAGTAAAGCTAAATTGAAGCCTTATGAATCCCATGAGAAATGGAGAATTGGGAAAGAAGTCAAGAACCTTTTACTAGTAGAGATGTTCCCTCTACAAGTTATGATCTTCCACCTTCTAGTTCCCCTACCCTCTCTAATTTGATGAATGAGTTGACCTTGCAGCGGAAGCATAGAATTGATAAAAATGAAAGGATTGGAGATTTAGAACAGTGACATGATTATGATAGTGAGTTCCTTCAGAGGCATTCAAATTTTGAGGTAGCTTATTACGAATGACACAACTATGATAGTAAGTACCTTCAAAGTCATTCAAACTTTAAGGTAGCCTATTATGAAGCTCAGGCCCGACACTACAGAGGTGAGCCTGATGTTACTTTTCCTGAGCCGATATACTCAGTATCACCCAATCCACTACTGATCAAGGCTATGAAGATATAGCTTGGGATTTTGATATTGAATGAAATTGATGTACTTGTGTTTGTATTTTTATTTTTGTAATCCATTTGTAATAGAAATGGATGTTTATGTATTTGGACTTTCATTTTTATTATTCCGTGTACTTGGATAATTTTAATTTTTGTTATAAAGTTAGTGTTATAGTTAAATGTGCATGTTTAGTTTAATAGATATTGAGTAGACTTGTGGATTGTAATGTGATTTTTATTTCGCGTTTTAATTTTAATTGTTTAGTTTTGTGTTTGTGTTAGGAAATGTTGTGCTTATTTAATATTTTAATATTATACTTATTTCAAAATTTCATTACCCAGAAATTTATTTAATGATTTATATGTGTAGAAAGCTCCTAATATTACAGACCAGGTGAAGTAAAAAATGTTGAAAAGGCCTGCAAAAATTTCAGAATGATGAAAATGCCTACAATACTGAGGTATGATTTATATTTATAGTTTTTCTTTCCACCTGTATTATTTCATATTTAAAAATTTAAGTTTGGAGGAGGGAAGAAAAAGATTAACTGTTAAATGTCCTCTTTTCAATATTTTCAAAATTTATTTATATGATTTTATGTAGTGAATTTAATTCAGGCAACTATATTTTTATAACTATTTAAATATTATGGTAGATTTAAAGAAATATGTTTGTAATGAAAATTAATTTTTGTAACTTAAGATATTTAGTATAAAAGAATAAGATTATAGTAACTACTAAAGTAAAGGAAACTATATTTTGAAGTATTAAGAATTTGGAAGTTCATTTGAGAAGAAAAGATAACAAAAATTAATTTTGTAACTTAAGATATTTAGTATAAGAGAATAAGATTATAGTTAACTATTTAAAGTAAAAATAAAAAATAATATTGTAACTTAAGATATTTAGTATAAGAGAATAAGATTATAGTTAACTATTTAAAGTAAAGGACACTATATTTTGAAGTGTTAATAATCTGGAAATTTATTTGAGAAGAAAAGATTGGGGCTCAATGATGTAAAAGCTATGATAACTTAAGATATTTAGTATAAGAGAATAAGATTATAGTTAACTGTAATGAAAATTAATTTTGACTTAAGAAAAATTAATTTTGTAAATTAAGATATTTAGTATAAGAGAATAAGACTATAGTTAACTATTTAAAGTAAAGGAAACTATTACTTAAGATATTTAGTATAAGAGAATAAGACTATAGTTAACTATTTAAAGTAAAGAAAACTATAAAAGTATTAAGAATCTTGGAAATTCATTTGAGAAGAAAAGATTGGGGCTCAATGATGTAACAGTTATTATTAAGAATCTTGGAAATTCATTTGAGAAGAAAAGATTGGGGCTCAATGATGTAACAGTTATGACTATAGTTAACTATTTAAAGTAAAGAAAACTATATTTTGAAATATTAAGAATCTTAGAAATTATTTGAAAGGAAAAGATTGGGGCTCAATGATGTGAAAAACTATGAAATATTTATAAGGTGAGGAAATGCTTTGAGTTTAAAATTTAGGGAAAGAAAAGTGAAGTTAAAAATCATTAAAGACTATCCATATATAGTAATCCTCACTTGAAAAAGGAAAAGGAAAGAATTGAAAACAATCTCTGAAATGAAAAAAAAAATATATAGGATTGAAAGCGATTCAAATGGAAAGAGAAAAGAAAGAAAAAAAATTATGAAAGTGAGGAGAAGCTTGAGGATATGCCTAATAAAAAATTGGCTTCACTGGACCTACCTAAAGGGAAAATTTAAATACATTCCTGAACTTATATTTATGGAATAGGTCTTTTACTAGTAGAGTTCTCATGAAGTTCTTATCTTTTGGATAATTTAAGTGACTTAATATTGCAACATATAGTCATTCTTGAAATAAATAGAAGACTAGAACTCTTAAACTTGATGACTAAATAATCTTGTGGCTACAGAGTTAATTCAATTACTTGAATTCTTTCTGAAAATCTCACTATGATATTTATTTAAGTCAAACTTATGGCAATTCTCAGGACGTTTTCTTGCAGGTTGTTGATTTTTAGGACTTAAGGAAAAAAGGATGGAATTTTGAGTCAAAATGAAGTTTTTAAAGAAGTACTCAGCGCCAACGGCGCCAAGGGCAGCGTCGACCGTGCCAAGGGCAGCGCCAACCGCCCCAAGGGCAGCGCCGACCGCGCCAAGGGCGGCGCTGACAGCGCCAAGGGCAGCGCTGACGGTGTTGAACAACAGAACAGCTAAAATTTTTACTCAGTGTCGATGGCACCAAAGGCAGTTCAGCCCCCGTTTCTAGAAGGTTCGATGTATTTGGACGATTTTTGAAGAGTTTTGTAGGCACCTCTTGGATAACAGACCTTGGGCTTTATTTGGGGCCAAAATTCATCAGGAAATGGACTCCTTTTCACTCCAAAACGTTCCACCATGCTTCATTTTCACCATTCTTCATAATCTATCTTCATTCCACCACCATATTGGAGTCCATTAGAGATTTTTCTTTTATAGTTTAGAGTTTGTGTGGTGAGATGTAATGTGAAACTTTCTGTAAGAGTGTTGGAGAAGGAGAAAAGTGAGAGATATCTTCTTCATGCATTTCTAAGGAAAGGCTACAAGGGATTTGCATTAAGAAAAATTTTTAGATAAGTTTTGTTTATTTATTAGTGCTGTATGAACTTTCTTTTATATATGAAATTTATTTTTTATTGTGTCTTTCTCATGATATCTGAGTAGTTCTCTCTACCTTTCTCCCTACTCTAGAATATGGTGAAATGAAGAGATAATATGATGTGCTAATATTAAAATATAAAATAAATTGTGATGATTTTTCAACTCCAAACTTAATTTACATTTTCATCTGGCCAATTGAATTGTTAAAATATGTTGTGAAACATAAGATCCAGGAAATGGAGTATGAGTTCTACAACAGTGTGAGGATCACATTTGATTTCATGGAGGAGAAATTTGTTCATGGAATTAAGTGCAAATAAATAGGAAAATATTCTTTATTGGGTATAGAATTGGAGAATCTTTAGGGTGATAGACTAAAATTCACAATTTTGTCTTAGTGTTTAAAAACTAAAGCGAGAGTTAGCCTTTAGGTGAAGGGAAGTGGGAGCTCTGAAGTGGAATTCAGTATCCTCCTAGCCTAGCCACGAATTTAGGGACTAAACCTAAGATTAGCCAATGATTTTCTGTGCACTGTATTAGGGTAGAGAATTATAATTGGTCCTCTTTGGCATAATACATATTATAAACATTTATCTCATCTCTTTTCACCAGAACGTCGTTGTAGTGGGAAAGATGTTTTTAACATAAGAAATCTTCATTACATAAGCATAGTTAGTAGATTAGTATTTACTTTTTAAAACTTTTCATTTCTGTTTTGCTAATAGTTAAGTACTTTAGTTTTGATAACATCTCAACATTTTAAATTAGTGACAGTGATTTTTTTTTTATTTTCTGTAAATTTCCTAGTAAAACTTATCATTGCCAATTTACACCTTCTCTATGAGATCGATATTTGGGTCTTAAATAGAAAGTTATTTAATTACTTGATAACGATATGTATACTTGCGTAGAATCCCATTATTAATTGCCTCTAATTATATATATTTTACCCAACTTACTTTTCATACAAGAATCAAGGTTTTGGCACTGTAGTGGTGTCAACTTCATAAATCCTTACATATAAAAAATTGGGATCAATTGAGGAAGATTCAACTGATGATTTTTCTTATCGACCCTTCTACAACTTGTAAGTATACTATCAATCTATGGGAGATATCCAGGAGGACGAGAGCAAATAAGATGTTTGAACTTACTTTATGCACGGAATGTTTCATCTAGTACTGCTTATTTTAGTTATGTTATTGTGTTGGATTGCATTTAATTTCATTGATAAACTTTATTTATGATTATGTTTGGTATTTTGTTGTTTTCAAATTCAGTGTTAGGATGCTTGGTTTGCTTTGGACATTAAATTAGATGTTTGTTGGCTTGAAAAATTGTTAGTTTGTAATAGCATGGATTTTATTGTCGGCGCTATTTTTGTGGGTTTGGTTTGGGGGAGTGTTGCCCGTAAGAAGCTGTCGGTCGTCGGAATCAAAATCCCGTTGCCCGCTTCAGAAGGACGTTGAAATATGAAATCGAACTGACCCCATATTTTTCATAATTAAAAATGAAAGAGCACTGTACCTCAAATCTTGTATCTATCCCGAAGGAAAACACAAGACTTGAGGGATGAGGCTCAATCAAATAAACTAAGGAATATATGACGTCCGTTTGGTCTGCGAAACCTTTGTATTTG
>JXCR01016068.1:422723-451627 GCA_002079205.1 Phalaenopsis hybrid cultivar
TTGATGTATAGGAATGTCATAAAGATTTTTCAACATTAATTGAGGCCAATTGGCTAGGTTATGTGTCCAATTGGGTGAGATTAAGTCATATGGTCAAAATTTGGGTTTTGACCCAAATAAAAAATGGGCTCAAATCATGGACCAATTGAGCTTGTATTTGGTTTAGTTTGGTCATATAAAAAGTGATTTTAAAATTGGGTTCAAATCATGGACCAATTGAGCTTGAATTTGGTTTAGTTTGGTCATATCAAAAGTGAATTTGGTAGAATTGGAATTTGAGTCGATTAAGATCAATTTGATAGACATTTGAGATGGATTTGGGGAATTTTGGGTCTTTAAAGGGCAATTTGGGGATTTTGTTAAAGATGGTCTACCAAATTGGGTCATGTCATAGTTGAGTGAAATTAAATTGGGAATATTTGGGATTTATTGGAATTTTCTGGGAATTTTTGGAATTTTGGGATTTTGGGCCAAAGAGGGGTATTTTGGTAATTTGGGGGTGCNATTTAGTTTTCTAAGAATAGTCGATAGGAAAGTCCTATGGCTAGACCTTAGGCTACTAAAGAGGAAAAACTAAACCTCAACCAAAAGTGAGGTCAACATTTATATATATAAGTGACTTTTGTGTTGTTTGTGAAAGTTTGGTGTTCGAGTAGCATTTAATTATGAGTATAAATGTTTATTTGACTTAATTAGATGTTGACGTAAAATAGTATGTAGAAATTTCAGAAAATGAAATCTGGAAAAATTAAGGCGTTGGCGTCTGAAGTGCTGGGATTGAAACCTAAAGCGCCAGTTGACAGGGAGTTGATGCCTGATGCAACAGATTGGCACCTGAGGCGCCAAATTCCAAAAAAAAGCCAGATTGCCTAAAAAATTGTGAAATTGCCTCGTAAAACTCTATTTTTATTTCTTGGGTCGTCTCCCATCTCTAAATCGTGACCTAAGGCTTCACATTGTGCACGTAGAGAAGATTTTGAAGGCCAATGATCTTAAATTTCCTTTTCTCTTTGTAAGAGCTTCACTTTGCTTAATATTTTTTTATTTTCACCATAGATTTTTCTTACATTATGGAAGATCCATAGATTTTTCTTCACATTGATTTTCGCCAGAAATTGGGAGAGGTTTTTTTACTTCACTATAGTAGCGATTGTGTCAATGATTCGTGAGTTTTATGCCAACTTGTGATTCACCACTGACGATCACATCCTTGTGAGAGGTAAGCAAGTTGAGTTTTTTATAGAAAGGATCAATGCATTTAATTGGCTGAGAAATGCATTTCATTGTGAATACATTTCCTTTGTGATGATTGATTCATCACATGATAAAGTGATTGACTTTCTGATTGATGGAAGAGGAGAATGGAAGATTAAAAATAATAAGAAGGTTAAACTCTCTGCTTGCATAATGACTATTCAATCAAAGGTATGACACCACTTCATCTCTGCTAAATTATTGCCAACAAATCATCTAAGTCAAGGAACAAAGAATAGAGTTGTGCTAAAAGTCTGCATTCATAAGAGGAAGGAAGTAGATGTTGTTGCTCTTATAGTTCATCATGCTCGTAGTATAGCTGACATGCTACAACTAGTGGTTTGAATTACCTTGCCCTGATTTTCACTTTATGTGAGCAATCAGGAGTAGAGTCCCATAGAAATGAAGAAAAGCTACAACCATAAAATCCTATTAGGAAGCATACGGTTCAAAGAGTTTAATCATTTGTTGATTCCAGGAGTGGAGGTAATGATAGACCCTCTACATTAGCTGTAGGGGTATCTACTTCTCACACTACTTCACTTGAAAATATTATGGAGCAGATTATGATTCAGCAAATGGATATTGTGAATATGCAGAATAGGATTGGAGGAATTGAAGCAATAATTGCTTAAAATGATGATTAGAAGCAGAGGAGAGTTCAACATGATATAGCTTATGAGGAGGCTATGGTTAGATATCTTAGGTGTGAGTATAATGTGGAATTTCCAACTTGCCCCAGCTTCACTCCTTATGCTCCATATCATGATAAAGAAGAAGAAGAAGAAGAATAATAAGAAGAAGATGATGATGATGCTTATGAGGAAGGCGATGAATATTGATATCTTAGGAGTTAGTTTGTTTGATGTTTGTTTGTTATTTTTATTGATTCTTATTTGTTATCGTTTTAAAACTGTTGTAGTAAGAATTTTGATTTTAATAATGTGTTGTGGACCTAATTTGTAATAGTAATTGTAGAGTTTTTACTTTTTATGTATTTTTAGTATTTTTAAGTTTTTATTTCTATTTTTTGTTTTCAGCAAATCCTTTAAAATACATTATATTTTATTTAATGCTTTAAAGTGTGTATGCATTTTTTAAGTTAGCACATGTAGTATGCCATATTCCAGTTTCAAACTAAAAAGTCCTCTACATATTAGTTTTTATTTTCATGCATTTATTGTTTTCTTTCACCAACTAAATTTGTACTAACACATTTTTAAATTACTTAAAAATTTAAGTTTGGGGGAAAGAGATTTTTCTTTTAAAAAGAAGTAAACTAAATTTTATTTTTCCTCAATTAACTTTATTTTTAAAATTAATTTAACATGACTTGGGATATTAAGATTTAACTTTAAATGACTATACTTATGTTTATGAATATTATGGTAAATTTATGTAAAAGTTTTTAATAATGAAGGTCAATGTTTAAGTTAAGGATGTTTGGTATGATAAGATAAGACTATGTTTTTCTATTTAAAGTAAAGGAAATTATATTTTTTTTATGTTTTAAGAATTTTAGAATTTCATGTAAGAGGAAAAGAATGAAACTTTATGAAAAATCATAAACTAATATGAATTTATAAAGTGAAGAAAGGTAAACAGTTTTGGCTTTAAGAAGAGGATAGTAAAGTTTAAAATTATTAATGGTTATCCAGATATAGTAATCCTTACTTGAAAAGAAAGAAAAGAAAGGATTGAAAAGATCCTGAATAAAATAAAAAAAAGAGAGAAAATAAAAAGGACAAGAAAAAGAAAATAAAAGAAAAGAAAAGAAAATTGAGTGAGGATAAACTTGAGGAGATGCCTAATCAAAAATTGGCTTCACTTAATCAACTTAAGGAAATGGCTTTATTACAGTTTCTAAACTTATATTGGAATATTTCTAGCATTACTAGTAAAGTTTTCATGAAGTTCATCTTCATATGAATGTTCTAAGTATCCTTGATACGATAAAGTACAATTCTTCTTGAAAAGAATAGAGATTCAGAAATCTTAAATTTGATTACTAAGTACTCTTAGACTTAGAATTTGATTCTAAGTTATTAAAGGTTTTTCTTAAATTTTACTATTTTATTTATTTAAACTAAAGTATGGAAATCGTAAGTTAATCTCTATCCTAAGTTATATGCTTTTATGTAGTAAAAGTGTCACTTAAGGACAAGTAACATTTAGGTTTGAGGGATTTTGATACACCAAAATAATATAATTTTTTAGGTGTACATTTTATTTTTATTTATGGTGATATTTTACTTTAAAAAAGATTATTTTCATGTGTTTGATGTAGGTACATCAATTATAGTCATTTGGAGCAAAAGTAGCAAAAATGACGAAATTTAGAGCCAAAACAGTGAATTTTGGAAAGTTGGTGCCTGAAGCACCAGAACTGGCACCTGAAGTGCCACTTTACAGAGAGCTGGTGAGTGATGCACAAGAATTGGCATTTGAGGGGTCATTTGATAGAGAGCTGGAGCTAGAAGCATCAGATTTGGCGGCTGAAGAGCTAAAACATAGAACAACGTGGTCTTAAGCAAGTTGGAGCTTGAAGCGGCAAAACCAGCGCCATAGATGACTTTTTGCGGATTAGGGCAGTTTAGGATGAATTTTACATGAATTTCAAAAGGGCGCTTGTTCTAAATACCCCATGGAGTAATTTAATGCATTTAGACACTTTGGAAGGTTCTTTTATGAAGGGATATGTCTCTTGGATCAATAAACATGTCTTTTAAATTTAAAATGGTTGACTTTTGGACAGAATTTTGGAGGGAATTTTAAATTTTTTTTGGAGGGAGGCAGCCTCTAAAAAAGATAGCAACATCTAGGGCATAGTGTGGGTGGTGGACTGAAAAAGACAGGAAGAAAAGTGCTTGAAAAGGAGGCTGATTGGTGTGAGATAGAGAGATACAGAAAGTCAAGGGCTTGCAGATTTTCTTCAAGGATAGTAAGAGGAGAGGAAGGTGAGAGATTTCTTATAAATTATACTTTTAAGAGAGAATTGAGAGTGGTTCTAAAGAGGGAAAGTTCTTGAAGGGAACTTCTAAGGATTTGCTTGGGAATGATTGTAAGATAAGTTGTGTTCTTTTATTTCTTTATTTTGTAAACTTATTTTTATATATGAAATATGTGTTTTGTCATATCCTTCTCATCAATTCTAAGTAGTCCTCTTTATCCTTCTTCCTACTTTGAGATATGATTTTGTGAAGAATTGATTTTATTTTATACGGGTTTAAAGGTTAATAATTTATGATGATTTAAACTCTGATCTTCATTTACTTTTCAAACTGACCAATTAAAATGTTAAAATGTGTTGATAAAAATATATTTTGAAAGGACTATGATTTCTACGACATGGGGAGAATTGCATTTAATTTATGGGAGAGGATTTCATCCATGGGGTTGAATGCAAATAAATAGGGAAATATACTTTGTTGGATGTAAAGTTACAGATTTTAAGGTGACAGATTAAAATCCTCAATTTGGTTAAGTTGATTGGAAACTAATGTGAGATTGTTAGCCCTCAGGTGAGGGAGTAGTGGGAGCTCTAGAGTGGCAGTTGGTATCCTCCCAACCTAATCACGGAATTATGGACCAAACTTTGGATTAGTCAATGTTCTTTATGCACTTGGAAGAGGGTAAAGAATAGGATTGCTCCTATTTGGCACAAAATAACGTATATATAAATATATTTTCAAATGATTTTAATTTCTTCACAAACCATATACTCATTGTAAAGAGGAAACTCTTCACCACAAAAAATTTGTTTAGTTCTCGTAAATTATAGTTTTGAAAGTATAACAATTAGTGTAATTAACTTAGTCTTTTAACTGTACTTTATTTACCATTCTCTCATTTACTTTGGATTCAAATTTTTTACTTCACTTTTGTAGTTTAAAATTGTAGTTTACATTATAATCTTAAGAATTTACTTATAAGCATTTCCAACTTCCCTGTGGGATTGATATCTAGGACTCCAGTAAAGCCCTTCATTACTTGCTACATACATATACTTGTGTTATTTTTAGATGATTTGACGGTTTAAAGTTTTTTTAAAAAAAGATAAAACTATTTTCACTAAAATTATTTTTGTTGAGATTAATTGCATATTTACTATTGTATCTACCATGTGTATTTTGTAATAATGAAAAATATTTTCAAACTTAACACACTAACTCCACCCACATCATGCATGAAGTATTTCAAAGAAGGACAAGAACATTGCATCAAAGGGGATATTAACAGGATCAGTGTTATTCTGTCTCATCCCTCCCACCACATTAATGAAAAGAAAAAAAATTATTTTTTTTCAAGATTCGTCAATGTTCTATTTATTTTGCATATGTTCAGCAGATAACTTCTTATTAAATGAAACGAAAAGTTTTTGGGAAAGAGAAAATTAGGGCGTGATATGATATGAAGTTTTAGTATTGTGATGACTTCATAAAGAATGAAATTAATGCCCTAATAACTGAGTCATCCACTTTAAAGAATTCAGACTAGGTCCTAAGTTGATTTTAAAATAAAATTATTTGGTTGAAATACAAGTTATTGACTTGTTATATCACTAGCCTTTTAATTTCCTATCACGTGACGGGTCCTAACTTTTGAATGAGTTATAGTATCTCAAATTTTGTCTTAAGAAATATTTGAGGATTAGTAGTCAGGATAGTTTGAACATTCAAAACTTTAAAAGTAATATGTTCCACAAGTTATAATAATTTAAAAAAAAAATAAAGGGACCAAAGAGAAAAAAAAATCTGTGAAAATCCCTTGAGAAGAAGCTTGAGGTGAGCATAAAATCAAAAATTGGTGTCTGAATTCAGACATTCAAAATCATTAAATCAAGATCTACCAGATATAGTAATTCTCAACAAAATAGGGAAAAAAAAGAGAGAGCAAAAAATTCGTGATAAGCTTGATAAAAAAAAATAAAACAAAAGAAGTCTCTCTGAGAAAAAGCTTAAGGTGGACATATAATAAAAAATTGGTGTTTTAATTCTCCTTGATTAATAAGACTTGAAAAATCTCTTAAGAAGACTCTTATGATATTATATTCAAGAAAAATTTCAACAATCTTGGGTCTTTTGGTCGGATATTATTTGACTCTGAAATATCCTTGGGAAATGAAAAATGTTTTAATCACATGAGCAAAAAATTTTGAAATTTGCTTAGGCCCAGAAAGAAAGAATTAAAGAAACAACAATGAAATTATCAATTACTAGAAATTTAACCATGAAGTCATATCCTTTAGTGCCCAGCAAATACAACTCCAACGTCAACTCAAAGAACGTCGGAGTGATTTCTCAAAGACAACTTGAACAACCTTTACAGAATCAATGTCAAAGCAAAAGACAACTACTATAAATTAAACTACAAAGTTGTGGCCTCTTCAGCTGTGGTGTCCTTAACGATAACGTATCTTTATAAGTACTTGAAAGAATATAATTTTGATAGCACCGTAAAGAGTGTGTTATTCCTTTCACTTGTCTTCAATCAGTGGACGATATTTCAAGAAGCACTGTGCCTCGTGTTTCAAAGATAAAGACTCGTTCTTAGAAACACAGATGTCTCTCTTATCTAAAATTGGGTCAAAAACTTAAAAAAAATGCAATGAAATAAATCTTAAGTTTAAACAAAATAAAGGCATTAAAACAAAACTCTACACCTCATAATTTTTTATTAATCATTGCACAGACATTTCAACAAAATTCAACATAGTATGAACTTCTACAAACATTCTCAGCACTTCAAAAAAATTTTCCCAATCTCTGCATTCATAAAATCTTAGTAATTCTTCATATTCTCTGCATGAGTCAAATCTTAGCAAAATTTTCATAATCTCTACATAAACTTAATCTCAGCAAAAAAAATTTTCATAATTTTGCAAATCTGTGTATTCATAGAATCTCAGCACTTGGGATTGTAGACTTGTGTTCTACTCCCTCGGTATTGTAGGCTTAAGTCCTACTCGTATCTAAGCATTTGGGATAGGCATCAGTTCTATTCCCTTCTCACCAATCTTAGTATTCAAGAGAGGCTTCAGTCCTATTCCCTTCTTGGCAATCTTAGCATTCAGGATAGGCCTTTGACCTACTCCCTTCTTGATGCTCAGCATTCAGGATAGGCCTTTGCCCTACTCCCTTCACAACATTCAGCATTCGGGATAGGCTTCGGTCCAACTCCTTTTCAGCAATCTCAGCAATCGGGGTTGATACCTAAATTTTGATTCTCGCGATGTTTTAGGAACCCTTCTTATCGCAACCTTTCAAAGGAAACTCGAGGATCGGTGCAAGATCGTTTGATTCCTTCAAATTCCACATATTTCATTTCCCTTCTGAGAACTTTTTTCAGCATTTCATGAAATCTTAGGGTCGGTGCAAGGTCGTTTGATTCTTCTAAACTCTATGAAATATTAGGGTTGGTACAAGGTCATCCGCCTTTAAACTCCACAAAATGTTAAGGTCGGTGCAAGGTCATTTAATTCTTTTAAATTCCACCAAAATCATGGGGTCAGTGCAAGGTTAATTCCTTTAAACTTCATGAAATCCTAGGTTTGGTGCAAGGTCATGCAATTCCTTTAAATTCCACGAAATCTTAAAGTTGGTGCAAGGTCGTTTGATTCTATTAAACTCCACAAAATGTTAGGGTTGGTGCAAGGTCGTTGGTGCAAGGTCATTCGATTCCTTTAAAGTCCACAAAATCTTAGGATCGGAGCAAGTTCATCCAATTCCCTTAAATTCCACAAAATCATAGGGTCGGTGCAAGGTCATCTGATTCCTTTAAATTTCACAAAACTTGAGGGTTGGTGCAGAGTCATCTGATTCCTTTAAACTCCACAAAATCTTAGGGTCAATGCCTGGTCATCTGATTCCTTCAAACTCCACGAAATCTTAGGGTTGTTACAAGGTAGTCTGATTCCTTTAAACTCCACGAAATCTTAGGTTCGGTGCAAAGTCATCCAATTTCTTCAATTTCAACAAAATCTTAGGTTCGGTGCAAGATCGTCTGATTCCTTTAAATTCCAAGAAATCTTAGGGTCAGTGCAATGTCATCCAATTCCTTTAAATCTTATGGTCGGTGCAAGTTCATCCAATTCCCTTAAATTTCACAAAATCATAGGGTCAGTGCAAGGTCATCTGATTCATTTAAATTCAACAAAACTCAAGGGTCAGTGTAAGGTTGTCTGATTCCTTTGAATTCCCTAAATTTTCCACTTCCCATCCAAGAAATTTTCCCACACTCATGAAATATTTGGGGTTGGTACCTAAATTTTGATCCTCATCCTCCAAAATTATCAAAATTTGAAATTAAAATTAATTGTTTTCTAACATCAAAATGAAATCAAATCTCCATCGTGATCGTCAGTTTTCCTGGTGGTTATCTCCTAAATTCCCTTCCTTTTCCTCATTTGGAGTCCCTGTTTATTCCCTAGAAGAAACTTCTACTCTTTTGTGTTCTATTCTGATTCTTCTGGCTCAGACAATCATGTTGGCTTTGTTGATCTCTTTGGTCAATGCAATACGTTCGGTGAGCTGGCCCGGCACACTGCACCTATTGGGGTCCATTTGTTGGCCTCTTTGTTGAGATCTAATTTCTTTTTTAGTAGCCTACGGTCTAGCCATAAGACTTTCTTGTTGACTATTCTAAAGGACTAGAAAGGGAACCCTCACCTTTAGAAACTCTAAACTCTTTTTGCTCAATTTGAAGTTCCACATATTGGTCCTAACCTCTAGCACTTAGTAGGTGGAGTCAACATAGGGGAGCTTAAGGGGAGTCCCCATAGGACTGCTTAGTCTTAGGGTTAACCCTGGGTGTTGTGGTCTTGGTTAGTTTCATTCACACACTTGCACATTACACTTCCACTCAAAACCCTAAACCCAAACATGGTTAGCTTTGATCCCTTAAACCTTTGAGAGACTCATATAGATGGTCCCCTAAGCCACTAGCTCTAAGCTAGGGTTTTGCTAAGACCAATACATGAAGGACCCAAAAGTAAGGAATTCTATTGGTCCATGGCTCAAGTTGGGTGGTTGAAACCTCAAAATTACCCAAAATACCCATCTTTGTCCAAAAATTATCTCATACCATTTGAAATTACCCAAATTGTCCAAAACATCCTTAAATTTTCAAAAATACTAAAATGCCCCTCACTTTGCCAAAATTATAGAAGTACCCCTGGTGACCCAATTTGTCCCAAAACCCTCAAAATCATTTTAGATGTCCCAAAAATTAATTTGGACTACACTATTAAGCTCAATTTGACCAATTTAACTTATTTTTACCAAAAGCCCCAAATTGGCTTTAATGACACAATTACCCATATTCACCACCAATATCCACCAATTTGATCCCAATTCTCCCCTACTTCAATTCTAAACTCAAATTCATCATGTATGAGCTTGATTGAGACCAAATATAAGCCTAATTGACCAACATTTGAATCCAATTTTAACCCAAATCAAAAAGGCCAAATTTTGATCATATGACCCAAGTTCATCAAATTGAACCACATGATCAAATTAATTCCCCCAAATTATTGTCCAAACCCTTCATGACATTTCACAAAACCAAATTGAGTTACTAATTGATCCTAATTTGAGTCTAAGCCTCACCCAAATTAAACTCAAATCAAAATCCCCAATTTTGCCCCAAATTAGCCATGTCCCCAAATTCCACCAAATTGAACTCCATAACCTTAAAATTTCCATCCAATTGATATCCAAAACTCTTCATGGAAATCACCCACAAAAAATTGGACCATCAATTGGGCCATAGTAAAACTCTAGCCCAACTCAAACCCAAATCTAACCCAACACCCCTAAAATTGATCAAATATCCAAAATCCTTCAAATTAAACTTTCATATCAATTTAAAATCACTCCAAACCTTTTCTAAACTCCTTGGGACAATCATCCACATATTTTTGATCAATTAATTGAGATCAATGTCATGACTAGCCCAACTTAAACCTAGCTTCAAGGCCAATTGCCCAAAATTGAACCCATGTACCAAAGTTGACCAAACCAAGCCAAATTTATCAAACCAAAGTCACTATAGGCACCATTTGGACTCTAGTGACAAAGCTAGACTCACCCAGCCCACCCTACATGAGATATGGACCAATGGTCCCTTGATTTAAGGGATCTCATCTTATTTTTAGCCTAAACAAAAATTTTGGCCATCATCACTTGCCATTAGGAGTTAACCATCACTAGCCACCCCCTGGCCTCCCCGAGCCTAGAAGTGACTTAACCCTGGCTAGCCATTGGAAACAGCCAGCCCAAGAGAGTCCCAAGTGGTAAAAACCCAAAATTAAACATCTATGAGTTGGTTAAACCCCATTTTTCACTAGAGCTTTTCTTCCCTCCACCTCAATAAGCCATTGCACCTATTGTCAAGCCCTGAGCTCCACCAGGCAGCCATGGCTAAAAATGGAGCCCTTCATGATTGAAGAAAAAAGAGCCCAAAACTTAGGGGAAACTCTGTCAAAATCTCACCAAAGCTTCTCCAAAATTTCCTAAGTGCAATCCCTCCGCTCTCAGCAACCCACAACCACCACTTAGAGCCAATTTCACCACTAAAATTTGCCCTAAAGCCAAGACACTTTCTATCACAGCTCCAGAGTGCACCAAACTTCAAAGTGAATTGCTCCTTACTATCCCCAGAGTTAGAGGAGTTGATCCCCCACAAAAGCCCCATCACAGAGGGACTCTAGCATAGCCCTATACCATCACCTAAAAATGGCTTTGATCAAAATCATACCTAGAAATTTTACTATAGCACATGAGCTCATCCAAAGTTTCTTTAGACTCCTCTGAAGCTTCTCCAACCATCTGATTGAGCCCTCACTTCTCAGACAAAGGTATTGCAATCTCTCCTCAAATCGAGCTTAATTTGATTCTCCATGCGTATACACTGTATTTTATAGAATTGTAACTGTATGGATGTGTTCATCTTGAGTAGATGAAGGTATAGGAACAAACCACATGTGATTTGGTTGATTTTTGAGAGAGATCTTATGGTTTAAAGTTTAACGGCATACGAGTTAAGTTATTCGAGGACGATGAACAGATGTCATCCTTTCACATGTGTATCGATCTAATGGTTGTAAAGGCATAAGATGCCTTGTGGAGGCTTCAAAGAAGCTTATGTAGTGATCTGATGGAGCGGAACAGCCGGCCTAGTCAGCGTTGAGTCAGATGGTGGCGTTGAATTCAAAGACGCCTTGTGGAGGCTTCAAAGAAGCTTATGTTGACGTGGCGCCACGCGTTTAAGTAGATAAATAAGGATTTTTCTAATTTATTTAAATGTCAGATCCTTAAAAATCCATAACTTTACATATAAAAATCATAAAAATAAATTGAAAAAACCTTCTTACTCAGGGAATAGAGGAGAATAATGTGGACCAAAAATAAAAATTATTTGTTAACTCTCTAATTTTTAATTAATTAAATGTTCTCTATGGTATTTTCATTTATTTTGATTAAATATTGCTCAGCATGGCTTGAGATTTTTAAAGTTTATTCCTCATGACAGAGGAGATGTTCTATGATTTTTCCAAGGTCAAAGAGTATCCTTGTGCTTGTAACCCTAATTTTCAAACTTGGGTAGCTTGTTTGTCTTAAAATAATTATCTAAATTAAAATATGACTGGAAAATTATGAAATACATTTTAGTAGGTTTCCTATGGTCAGAGGAACTTAAGGAAAAATATCAGAATGGTTTGAACAGTTTTGTATATTTCTATAGCTAATTAAATGCTTAGAACTTGTATTAATTTATCTAAATTAAATATTAATAAAAAATAATAAAATCAAGTCCACATTATCTAGAAAAATCATGTTTACTCACTGTCAAAATTTGGAAATTATTTCATTAAGTTTGGATACTAAAGTTGATTTTATGACGAAAATTGCATTTTTGTAGCAAAATAATTATATTGAATTAAATACACCTAGGAAAATTATGAAAAATAGTTTTATGAGTTCCTTGATCATGGGCACATAGAAAAAATAAAAATTATTTTTGAGAAAATACTTCATTTTTGAACTATATTTTAAATTAAAAATAATTAAAAATTCCAAAAATACAAAAACGTTTCAAAATGTCCTTAATTATTTTCTGATCACATAGGACTCCTTAAAATATTGTCCTCAATTTTTATATGTTAAAACTAAATTTGTAAGGCCTAAAAAATGTATTTTCCTTATTTTCCCATTAAAATAATTATAATAAATAAATCAAAAATCACAAAAATATAAAATTTATTTCTTTGAGTTCTTTGGACTTAGAAAGATTTAATAAAAATATAAAAAATAATTTTTGAAATTAAAACATATTTTCTATTTAATTAAATCAATAAAATAAATAAATAATTATAACAATTAAATTTTAATTTGAAAACCCATGGAATTTTGTCTAAGTGTTCCTCTGACCTAGAAGAACCTTTGATAACTTTCCCATAAAAAAGAAAACTTTATTTTGATTGATAAAATAAATTAATTTTGAAAATCCTATTTTTTAAGTTAAAATAACTATTTAAATTAAATTAAAATTTGAAAAAACTACATTTTCTCCTCTAATGTCTTAATTAACCCATGGATAGAGTTCTTTAAAATTTTCAAAGTTATCTGAATTATGTTTAATGTGTTATGAAGTGGAAAGCATCAAGGGCAAAATGGTAATTTTAGAATTTTGTGCCTTAATCAAAATTTAGGATTAACCAAAGGGAAAAATGGGTAATTTTGATCTTGAAAAGTACTTTTGGATGATTGAGACATAATTGGTTAAAAGGTAGAAAAAAATTTGCCACCTTTCCATGATAAGAGTAAAATTGTAATTTTTTTATTTTATTATCAAGAATTGGAAGTTAATCAAAATCAAATGAATCTGAAGTGATGGGCTTAAGTTAGGAAGATGATAATTCACTTATTTTAAGCCCACAATTGATGATAATATAATCTTTCAATAATGATATGGATCATATAAATTAAATCTGTAATAGTTGCATAATCTTCCGTTGAAATTGTGAAGGGCTTGGTAGTGATCTAGGCCTTATATTTAAACTTATTTGATGAGATTTAGAAAGGACAACATGATTAATGATAAACACCTCTAAGCACTACATGCCCAACTTTAGTGGTGGGTACAAAGTCTTTAATGACTTGAACTTATCATAGGGGCATCCACCTACGTAACTCTTAAGTAAAATGTCAACCAATTAATTAAGTACCCTATCCTTAGGATAATTAAAATGTCAAGGTTCACTAAGTAATGGAGTAATTTTTAATTGACATTGGGGTGATTAATAAAGTAAAATGATAAGTTCAAAATGAACTCCAAATGTTTCAAGAGATCTTAAAAGTTGTTTAGGGTCACACCCTGAACACTTTGGAATCTCTTAGATATTTTGAAGGACAAATTGAACTTGCTATATTTTGTTCTAGAAAATCATCCACTAAAATATTTTCGAGATTCACTGAGTCATAATTTGAGGGTTAGGAAACCACACCTTCATCTACTCTTGCAATTTATGTAATTTCCTGTAAAATTTAATACTTGCTGCAAAAGCTAATCTTTCAGTGGGAATATTGAGAAGAAGATAGGTACACTTTTACCATGTTATTTAATTTTTGTCATTTTACTTTCTGCATTCTAATTTTGTTGCAAAATATTATAAAATTTGGTTGTGCACCTTACTTTACTTCCAAAAAATTAAAATCATTTACAAAAATTAATCAACATTTTCAAAAACCTAAAACAAATTGTTTAAAGGTAACCATAAATCCTCTAAAATGTCACTAAATTTAAAACGTCATTTTGAATTTATGAAAGTCCCTCGTAGAAGGTAACCCACAGTTTCTAACGAGATATACCTGGTTTAAATGAGTTGGAATCATAACCAAAATAGTAATACCGGAACGAAGGAACCTTGGGATCATAACCAGTGTCGCTCTAATCAACTTTAACCCCCCCCAAATGATTGAACTTCAACTTGTCATTTAAACCTTATAACCTTAGACTTTACGACCGCTACTTTGCCTAGGAGCTTGGAGCTAACTTTTTGGGCAGCATGAGGATCTACGAAAGCATATCTTTCTTAAAATTAAACAACAAGTTATAGGATTTTGAGGTTGTCTGCCTAGTGCAGCATAAATCCTCAACTCTTTTTTTAGGTCTTTGCACAATTATGTTGTGCAATTTAAGCCCTAACTCGTTTTAGGATTTTGAGGTTGTCACTTTTCACGACCTAAATCCTCACATCTTACAGACTATTTGTGTGACCGTCTTGCATAAATGTAAGCCCTAATTATTAAAATTGGTGGGATAAAACACTTAATTCTTGTTCTCAAAATTGAAGTTGAACCATATGATAGTTTGGAAAGTCACCGAGGTTCTTCTCAGGATTCATGACAACCCCTATTTCTTCTTCCTTTCGATTTCATAATAATGTTTCAAGTTTGATTCATTCCCCTTTTACACCTCTTTGTCCAATCTTTTGAAAAGTCCTAGCCCTTGATATTCTTGGGGATAATATTATCTGATTTTTATTGAGAGTTTTCTTAGGTGACTTTGGTTATCTAAAATGTAATTAACTATAGAGGCTTGTCCTTATAGAAAATTTTCAACAACCCAGCTTAATATAAAATCTATTTAAGTTTTGGTATTAAATAGGGGAACTTGTCGGTAAAAAAAAATGATTTTTCACAGACTCAAACGGATGTCGTAAATTCTTTGGTTTATTTAATCGAGCATCACCAGTAAGTAGTGTATTTACTTGCGATGTTAGATTAAAGTTTTTGTATTAAATTGGGATCAAAATGATTATTCTTCGGGATGGATGCATTACTTGCGGTGTTAGACTCATTTATTTAAACTATTATGGATATGAGATCGGTTCGGTCTTGTATTTTCAAAACTTAGAATATTAGTTTCCAAAATTATATTTATATATCAAATTGAACCGGGCATCGGAATATCCATTCCGACAATCAACAATTTCCAATTTTGCAATCGACAAATACAAGATTTAAATTATTTCTTGGGAAACTGAAGTCTAGGAGGACAGGGTCATTCAAAATTGTAAAAATTTATCCTTATGGAGTAGTTAATATTAAAGATCCCAAGACAGGAAATATATTTAAAATCAACGGTCACAAACTAAAACCATATTTTGATGGTCAAAGGTTAGTTTTTAAAGAGATTTTAATGTAGGGTCACCTAGAGTAAAGACTGGAAATGTCGGGCTGACGACATTAAACCAATTATTTTGTGAGAGGCAACCCATATTTATCGTAGTTTATTTTGCTTACTATTTTAGTTTAGAGTGATATATATATATATATATATANTTTAAAAAGGAATCTATTTATGAAGCATGAGAGAGATTTAAAGAACTATTAAGAAAGTGTCCACACTATGCTATACCAGATTGGTTAATAATTCAAACTTTTTATAATGGATTAGTTGGATCTCTTAGATCAATTATCCGAGATTGGTTAATAATTCAAACTTTTTATAATGGATTAGTTGGATCTCTTAGATCAATTATCGATGGTTCATTGATGTCAAAACCATTTCATGACGCTTATGCTTTAATTAAAGATATGACTACCAAAATGTCAAAACCATTTCATGACGCATATGCTTTAATTGAAGAAATGACTACCGATACTTTTTAATGGCCTTCTGAGAGGGTAAATATTAAAAAAGTAGTCAATATTCATGAAACTGATGCATTTACCATGTTAGTAAATTAAGTTGCTGCAATTACATGGAAGTCAGACCAATTTGGAATGAATTTTTCTCAACCAATTTCCATGATTAAAGAGAATTCAGTAGGTCAAATGGTAGATTCTCAAGCATCATTAGAAACATTGAATGTCATAAATAATAAGCAGAATAACCTATATTCAAATTATTATAACCCAGGCTAGAAGACCCATCCCAACTTTAACTAGAATAACAATTCAGGTGGTAATAATCAGCAATGGGGGAACAACCAAGGAAACCCATTGGGAATCTGGAACAACCAAGGGAAAAATAATTATAGATCTACTTATCCTCCAGCTTTCAACAGTAAAACACAGTTTCGGGAGAAGAAGTTGTTATAGAAGAAGTGGTGTTACAAATGAGAAATCAATTACAAAGTTAAGGAGCTACAATTAGAACTTAGGCAAATAGCAAATTCATTAAGTAATATATCCTAAGGAACACTTCCTAGTAATACTGAATCAAATCCAAAAGACTAGAATAAAGAACAAGCAAAAGTTGTTCAACTTAGAAGCGGAAGAGAGTTGGAAGGTCGAGTTCAAATAGAAATTGAAGTAGAGAGAGAAGAAATTGAAGAATCAAAAGATGACGTTCCAAAAGATTCTGAGAGACCTATTTCTCCACTAAAAATTGATTTAGAAAAACCACCACCTCTATTTCCTCAGAGACATCGTCAGCAGAAGTTGGATAAACAATTTTTAAAATTTATGAAAATATTTAAGAAGCTTACACTTAATATTCAATTTGTTGAAGCCTTAGAACAAATGTCGAGCTATGTAAAGTTTATGAAGGATATTCTCAACAGGAAAAGGAAGTTTTAAAATAATGAGACTGTTATACTTAGTGAGGAGTGTAGTGCGATAATTTAGAAGAAGCTTCTTGAAAAGCTTAAAGATCCTGGTAGCTTTACAATTCCATGTGCAATAGGAGACATATTTATGGGAAAGTTTTATGTGATTTAGGTGCAATCATTAACCTTATGCCATTATCAATATTGAAAAGATTGGGATTAGGAGAAATAACCCCTACTACTGTAACTCTGCAGTTAGCAAATCATTCGATAACATACCCTAAAGGAGTTATAAAAGATGTCCTAGTCAAAGTGGATCAATTTATCTTTCCTATTAATTTCATTGTGCTAGATATGAAAGAAGATAAAGAGATACCTATCATTTTGGGGAGACCTTTCCTAGCCATAGGAAGAGAAATGATAGATGTGCAGAAAGGAGAATTAACAATGCTCGTCAATGATCAAACTATTATTTTTAACATTTCAAAATTAATGAAATACCCTGCAAAAGGAAAAGATAATGAATGCTATAGGATGGATGTCATAAGATATCTAAGTGAATATCATTTTAGAACTACTTATGAAGAAAAATATGAAGTACAAGATTTGGAACAAGTGCAAGAAAAGGAATTAAATCAATGTGAAGATCTTTTTAAGGAAAATTCAAACCATGTTTAAGAAAGTTTTGAAGTTTTGCACACGATAGACAAAGATAAATCATTTTGTCAATGTATTGAAAAACCTCCAGAATTAGAGTTGAAGTTATGTCGGCACAATTTTTGGTGTGGGGTTTCCCCGTAAGAAGCTGTCAATCATCGGAATTGAAATCTCGTTGACCGCTTCGGAAGGACGTTTTAAAAATTTTAGTTTTGAAAAATATGAAGTCAAACTGACCCCACAATTTTCATTATTTAGATGAAAGAGCACTTTACCTCAAATCCTGTATCTATCCCGAAGGATGAACACAAGGATTGAGGGTGAGGCTCGATCAAATAAAGTAGAAAAAGTTATGACATATGTTTGATTTGCGAAACCAATGTATTGGCCGACAAGTTCCCCTATTTAATATAAGGAATTAAATAGGGTTTATNTATTTTTTAAGAAGAAATTTACTTAAACTAAAAATCATTTTTGAAGAAATTTAAAATTTAAATATTTTTGGTATTTTTGATATTTTAACAAAACAGTACAACTTAAAAAGATAACTAGAGTTTTTATAGAAGAAAAGTACTTAATATGAAAATATATTTCTTCTTAGCATGAATCAGTAATAAGTATAGGAGTTATGTTGTGGAAGTATGCAAATTGTGTTGTGCATAATAGGAGCAATAATATTCTTTACCCTTACTATAAATGCTAGAAAGTACATTGGCTAATTTAAAGTTTGAATAGTTCTGAAGACCGGATGGGCAGGGAAGATATTAGCTCTCACTCTAGAGTTTTCTTGATTCCCTCCACCTGGGGGCTAACATTCTCGTATCAGAACCTAAAACAATATACCAAGTTGGGGGTTTTAACCTGTCACTTTAAAGTCCTCTAACTCTACACCCATCAATGAATTCCTATTTATGCACTCAATCATATGAACTACATTCTCATTCATACAATCTCGTGTGATTCTTTCCAATTGTTGACTGAGACAATACCAGCCACTAAATCATATGAATTACATTCTCATTCATACAACCTCATGTGATTCTTTCTAATTGTTTACTGTCAATCATATGAACTACATTCTCATTCATACAACCTCATGTGATTCTTTCCAATTTTTAATTGAGGCAATCATATGAACTACATTCTCATTCATACAACCTCATGTGATTCTTTCCAATTGTTGATTGCACAATACCAGGCCGGTTCTTACATGTTCTCACAACAAATTTTAACATCTCGATTGGCCAAATCAGAATACCAGCCCGATTCTTACATGTTCTCACAACAAATTTTAACATCTGGATTGGCCAAATAAAGAAGTAATCCCGGTTCTTACATGTCCTCACAACAAATTTTAACATCTGGATTGGCCAAATCAAGAAGTAAGCCCGGTTCTTACATGTTTTCAAAAAAAAATTTAACATCTGGATTGGCCAAATCAAGAAGTAAATGAAGTGCACGGATTAAAATCATCACAACTTCTTCCAACATTAAACATCAATACTCTCCACAACCTCCATTCAAAACTTAATTACTTATCATTTTAAGAAGAAAGATAAAGAAAACTATTCAGAATCCATGGAGAAAACAAAGCCACACTTTAGTTTAAAAGAATAAATCATTGTTAAACCAACAACAAGTCTCGATTAAAACCAAAAGTAGTTAAAAAAAAAGGATAAAAATGTATCCCAAGTCCTCCACCAAACTCTTGAAGTTCATTTGAATATCTTTCCTTTTACAATCACTCAAAACAAAATAACAAAAATGATAAAGTAAATAAAAAGTGGTTCCTAAAAATCTCTCCAAACTAACTCCCCAGAAAAGAACTTCAATCTTGCCAATATTTTTCAGGACTCTTTTCTAAGTCCTCTCTTCTTTCTTTCATAGTTTTCCAAGCGATTCCCTGGGATCTCTTCAAAATGTGTCTTGATTTGATGTATTTGCCCAAGAGATGCATCCTTTCATGATAATTTTTGTCCATGGTCGTTACAACCACCTATTAAGTCAATGGGTGCCTCAAAAACCTCTTCAAAATTTGTGAAAACTGATTTTACTAGTCTAGTAACTGTCAGTGGCACTTAAGCATGGTATCTCGACACTTAGGCACGACCTTCTTTGTTTAACCGCCGCTTAAGAGCCGGATTTGACGCTTAGGCGCCAAAACTCTTTTGCACAATTCTTCACCTTTTTGCTCCAATTTTGATCCTTTTTCACGCCTTTAAGTATTTTGTCTATTTTTACTTGTATCTGCAAGAAAAACACCAAATACCTTCCATTAAAGTGTAATATCTCAAAAATAGATATAAAAATGTGTCTAAAAATACTATATATTTTAGGTGTATCAAAACCTCAAACTTAAAACTAGTTGTCCTCAAGTGACACTTCAATCTTTAAAAATCAAATATGTATGATATGTATTCGAGTTTCTTTAGGAGTTACTAAAATTTAGATTTATAAATGTAGTCGTCCAATTTAGAAAAAAATAATTAGTAAATGAGACCAACTTAAAGTTTGAAAGTTTAAAATGTTAAGAATTATTAAAGTATGAGTTCCTATGTAATTCAGAAATATTCTAAGTTCTCTAAATTTAGATTTTAGTTTATTTATTTTCTCTACTTAAAAATTTTTATCAAAAATAAATTTACTTACTATACTATATTTATAAGCTTAAGATTTTATCAAGTCTTATACTTTAAAAAGATCAAATGTAGAACCAATTTTTGGTTAGACACTAATCCTCAAGTTTCTCCTCCCTTACATTTCTTTTCTTTTTCTTTTCTTTTTTTTTTCTTTTTCAAGCAAGGATTACTATATCTGGATAGACCTTTAATGATTTTGAATTCCACTTCTCCTTTCCTAAAGTAAAGCCTTGGTATAAAACTTTTACTTATAGATATAATAATAGTTTTGGAAATTATTTCAATAAAATAAATTTAAGTATTAAAAATAAAAGTTTAAATTATCTAAATTTTTCAAAAATACAATTTTTCTTAAAAGATAGTCACTTATATTAATTATTTTCTATACTAAAATTTTTAACTTAAAGTTTTTCTTCATTACCTAAAATCTTAACTAAATTTTCTAACTCATTTCTAAAATCAAATTTTACTTCCCTAATATAACTTCATATACATAATCAATTTTTCTTTTAAAATCAAATTCAATTGTAGTACATTTGAGAAAAAATAAAATTCCAGTTTTTAAAATGTTTTTCATCCCCCAAAACATAAATTTTTAACATATTAAACAGTTTAGCATTAGATATATAAGCAGGAATAAAAATTTAAATAACATGCTAACAAGAATTTTAACATCGTAATTATACAAGTATAAAACTAAAAACATGAGTAAAATTAATTTTTTATTAAATTTTCTATATTTTATTTTAATTTAATATGTGGAGATCCAAATAGACTTCTAAACAGTGGGTATAAAAGTAAACAACGCACTAACATGATAAAAGAAAAATACAGGACAACACTTTCTGAATTTCAAGTTTAAGATCTAAGTTAGCAAGACTTTCTTCTGTATAACAGATATGAAATTAAGTTAAGTTATAAACTAACTAAATCACAGTACTAAACACAAAACAATAACTACTACCCTAAAATTTTTTTTAAAAAATATTAAATACCACAATTGTCATAATAATAATAATAAAACATAAAAGTCAAAAACACAACATAGTCCAAAACAACACATAGATGCAAATGTAGCAAGCTCAGACCACATAGTTCACATCATANGTTTCTATATTTTTATTTCAATTTAACATGTAGAGAATCAATAGACTTCTAAACAGTGGGTAAAAACATAAAAGTAACTAACACACTAACTTGATTTCACATTCTCAGCATAAAAGCAAACACACCAACATGATAAAAAAAAATACAGGGTAGCAGTTTCAAAATTTTAAATTTAAGATCTAAGTTAGCTAGATTTTCAACTTTACAACAGATATAGAACTAAGTTAAGTTTAAAACCAACTAAATCATAAAACTCACAACAGTTACTACCCTAGAATTTTAAAACAAACTGCTAACTAACACAAACATTACTATACAATTAAAAATAAAAGTCTCTCACATCATAATATCTAAACAAGTAAACATACATACATGTATCAAGTCCAAAACATTAAAACACATCACATCACAATTCTCATTTAAACATAAAAGTACAAACCACATCACATAGTTTAAACCAACACACAGATGCAAATGTAGCAAGCCCAGACCACATAGTTCATATCATATTACAATCATAAAATAAATCTCTCAGCTATACTCTTCATCCTTTAAATCACTGATATCCCAAACTTTTGCAGACTCATAATCAGGGTATCTAGGATATGGAGGAAATTGCACCCCTTGGTTACCCCTAATGAGACTCTCCAAAGATGAGTGAAATTTCTCTTCATAATCACATTTTCTCCTATTATACCTATCAGTATGCTCTATAAAATGCTCTAAATTTTGTACCCTATCAGCGGTAAAATTAATATTATCCACCATCCTCTGAAATAATTGATCTTAAGTCTCAGTAGACTCACCTCGAGATGTAGAAGCACGTGAGGTAGATAGTCTAGATGTAGAAGCAGCAGATGTCTCCATTTCATAGCTCCGAGAAAATCCTCCTCTCCAGCCAAAAAATGAATGCTCGGAATAAGTCTTCATATTTACCTTAGTGATGGGCTTTAGAGGTAATAATACTTCCTCCCAACTATCATATTTAACTCCAGCCTACTCACACGAAGAAAAGATCAAGGAAGCAAATCCCAGATCTGCAGTTGTAACAACTATAGCAGAACTGATGATAGTCTGACAGATCAAAGCTCTAATGTTGATGAGCTTTCCCTCTTGAGTACAATAGTTCAACATCGCTCTTTCTTTAGTCACTTCACGGAGATGATTGGTCGAAAGCAGATGAGCATAAATGAAATAGTGTCAGGCCTTTGAAGGAGCACATATTTTTGAAGTTGGGAAATTTACTCTCCTTTCATTAGTGATCTTCGAAGGTCCTCTCCCAATATTCAAGTAAGAGATAATCTCGTCTAACTCCACTTCAATTGGGCTATAATTTGTATAAAAATATAACGTATCCGGTGATAAATAGTAAAACAAGTTGATTAGCTCTGGCAAAAAAGGTACCAACTTTCCTCAAACCATAACTCGATTGTCTTCAGCTTTAGGGAGATTTGCATAGAACTCCATAACAACAAAAATAATAACCACAACAGAGAAATAACATAATTGTTCCTACTGTCGACAAACAATTAAATCTTTCGCATCTCCACCTAGATTTCTAAAACATCGCTCCTGAATCAGTTTGCGTGATTACAATGCATCACTATACTAATCTTGAGCTTTTGAACTAACAAATTTACTCGAATCAAAAGGGGCTTTGCCTTTTCTCCTCTTCATTCTTGGTTTCATTCTACAAATTTGATAAATTCCAACAATAACTTCAAAAATCAAGTCTAAACCACTAAACTAAAACTTCAAAAGCTTAAACTACACTTCCTATGCAATTTTCATAGATTTTTCCTAAGTTTTCACCATGAATAGTGACTTTTCGAAATCTTCCAAATGTACTCAAAATACAAGGTAAAAATCTGAAATTTTTGCATAGAAGTAGAGCTCTTACCTTAAGAAATCCGAATCTAGCAAATTTTTCTTGATTCCACCAAGAAATCTCCACTTAATGGTGTGCCCTAGCTCTCCAGGTTGAAGGTGACGGGAGGCGTAAAAATGGTGATATTTTGCTCAAAAATTCACTTTTAACCGTTTGCAAACTGGTTTTCGTGAACCTGCGCTTAAGCGCGGGTAAGTGGCGCTTAGGCGCCAGTGCACAATTTTCAAAAATTTCAAATTACAGTAAAATGCACTATTTGCCTAAGTAAACCACCCCGAAATGGTCTCATAGCACTTAAATGTCTATTTTCAATATCCTGTAACTCTCCTTTATCTCAAAATTCTCTTTAATAACTATTTCAATTTGAGGCTAAAACAACACAAAATTTCACACAAACAAACTTATATTAATTCACAAATGAGTACAAATACATTTAAACACTTAGATCATTTAAACACAATTATTAACCAATCTGGTATAGCATGGTGTGGACACTTTCTTAAGAGTTCTTTAAATCTCTAGTATAGCATGGTGTGGACACTTTCTTAAGAGTTCTTTAAATCTTTCCCATGCTTCATAAATATCTTCAAACTGATTAAAAGATGTGGACACTTTCTTAATAGTTCTTTAAATTGTTCTCATGCTTCATAAATAGATTCCCCTTCAAATTGATTAAAAGATGTAATATCATTTCTAAGCTTTTTCAGTTTTTGATGGTGGAAAATATTTAGCAAGAAATTTTTGTGCTAAATCACCCCAAGTTCTGATAGATCCAGNTAATTCAGTAAATGAGACCAACTTAAAGTTTAGAAATTCTTAAAGTTAAGAATGATGAAAATATGAGTTTTTATCTAATTCAAAAATATATTGTAGATTTTCCATATTTAGAATTTAGTTCTTTTATTATCTCCACTTAAAAATTTTCATTAAAAATAATTTTACTTACTATATTATATTTATAAGCTTAAGAGTTTCTCAAGTTTTATACTTTAAAAAGATCAAATGTTGAACTAATTTTTTATAAGGCGCTAATCCTCAAGCTTCTCCTTCCTAATTTTTTTTCTTTTTTTCTTTTTCTTTCTCTTTTTTCTTTCTTTTTTCCTTTTCTTTTTCTTTTCTTTCTTTTTTTTTCTTTTCTTTTTCAGGCAAGGATTAATATATCTGGATAGGCCTTTAATGATTTTGAATTCCACTTCTCCTTTCCTAAAGNATCTTGCAGATACAGGTAAAAAGGGTGAAATATGCTTAAAGGAGTGAAAAAGAATAAAATTTGGAGCAAAAATGTGAAAAATGTGCAAAAGAGTTTTGACGCCTAAGCGCCAAATCTGGCGCTTAAGTGCCGATTAAACAGAGAAGGCCATGCCTAAGCGCTAGAGGCCCCACGCTTAAGTGCCAGTGGCAGTTATTGGACGAGTAAATTGGGTTTCTGCAAATTTTGAAGAGGTTTTTGAGGCACCCATTGGCTTAATAGGTGGTTATAACCACTATGGACGAAAATTATCACAAAATGATGTATCTCTTGGGGAAATATAATGAATCTAGACATATTTTGAAGAGAAACCAAGCCACCTTTTAAAAAATTATAAAAGAAAGAAGATTGAGACTTCGAAAGAGGTCTTGAAAGTATTGGAAAGTTTTGAAAGTTCTCATTTGGGGAGATAATTCAGAGAGATTTTCAGGCACCACTTTTACTTTTATTTTATCATTTTTGTTATTTTATTTTGTCCTCATTTGGGGAGTTAGTTTGGAGAGATTTTCAGGCACTACTTTTACTTTTATTTTATCCTTTTTGTTATTTTATTTTGAGTGGATTGTCAAGAGAAGAGAATCAAAGGAACTTCAATAGTTACGGTAGAGGACTTGAGATAAGTTTTTATCTTTCTATTTTAAAACTACTTTTGTTTTTAAATGAGACTTGTTGTTGGTTTGACAATAATTTCTTCTTTTAAACTAAAGTATAATTTTATTTTCTCCATGGATTCTGAGTAGTTTTCTTTATCTTTCTTCTTAAAATAATAAGTAATTAAGTTTTGGATGGAATAACGGAGAGTATTGATCTTTAATGTTGGAAGAAGTTGTGATGATTTAAATCCATGCACTTCATTGTAGAGAGTATTGATCTTTAATGATGGAAGAAGTTGTGATGATTTAAATCCATGCACTTCATTTATTTCTTGATTTGACCAATCCAGATGTTAAAATTTGTTGTGAGAATAGGTAAGGATCGGGCTGGTATTGTCTCAGTCAACAATTGGAAAGAATCATATGAGGTTGTATGAATGAGAATGTAGTTCATATGATTGAGTCCAAATAAATAGAAAAATATTCATTGAAGGGTGTAGAGTTAGAGGAGTTTAAAGTGACAGGTTAAAGCCCCTAACTTGGTTTATTGTTTTAGGTTCTGATACGAGAATGTTAGCCCCCAGGTGGAGGGAATTGAGGGAACTCCAGAGTGAGAGCTAGTATCTTCCATGCCTAGTCGGTCTTCAGAACTATTCAAACTTTAAATTAGTCATTGTTCTTTATAACATCTCTAGGAAGGGTAAGGAATATTATTACTCCTATTTGACACAACACAATTTGCATACTTCCATAACAAAATTCCTATACTTATTACTGATTCATAATAAGAAGAAAAATATTTTCATATTTAGTGCTTTCCTTCTATAAAAACTCTAGTTATCTTTTTTGAATTGTTATTGTTCTATCAAAATATTGAAAATACTAAAAATATTTAAATTTTTATTACTGCATAAATAATCTTTAGTTTAGATAATTATCTTTTTATTAAAAATAGAAAGTTTGATGTTCAATAGTGCATTATGAGTATTCTCCCTGTGGGTTCGATATTCAGGTCTTAATCAAAAAGTCCTATATTACTTGATAATCATACATATACTTGCGTAGTATCCCAATATATATAAATTAAAAGTTAGATTCTTATTTTTCTTCAGGATCAAGTTTTTTATTTTGTTGAAAAGTAAGGAAATATAAGTGAAATATAATCTGAAATATTGTTGTACTTTGCATGTTAGCAGTATCCAGGGATCATAATGTCCTACCTTTGATTGAAAAGTCATCATGGAAGTGGAGAAATTAACTTCCTTATTGTTTTAAATTTTTCATTCTCCCCTTCCATCAGTCACAAAGGCAATTACTTCATCCAGTAATGAGTCGGTCATTACAAATGCAGCATACTCACAATAGAATTCATTGCTCAATCCATAAAATGCATTGATTCTCCTTATATAAAATTCAACATGCTTACCTCTAACGAAGATGTAATCATCTAAAATAAATCACAAGTTGGCATGGTACTCTCAGATTATTGGAACAATAGCTACTGTAGTGAAGTAGCAGAATCTTTCCCAATTTTTAGCGATAATCAACCTCTTGATCCCGCCACCTAGGTTAGCAAATGCTCGTTCCTGAATCAATTTCCTCAAGCTCATTTTGGTACTATAGTTATGTTGGCCTTATAGTTGGCAACTCTCCTTGCATCGAAATCTCTCGTAGCTTTTCCTCTTTTCACATGAGGTGCCATAGGAATTTCTATGGAAATCTAAATAAATTACAAAATAAAAAATCTAACTCTACAAGTAAGATTTTTGGTAAGAAACTTTTCACCATGGATTTTCTTTAAACTTCCTCAAAAATTTCTAAATTTCAGATTTTCCATAATGTAGTATAAATCCATGGTGAAAATGAAAAATTTCTTAGTTAAAGTGAAGCTATTACCAAGAGAAGAGAAATCTACGATATTTAGTCCTCAAAATCTTCTCAAATCCACCCAATGTCAAGCCCTAATTTGAGGTTTAGAGGTAGGAGATGACTTAAGCTGTAAAAATAGAGTTTTACTGGGCTATTTCACGGTTTTTAACCTAACTTGGTGTTTTCGGGAATTTAGCGCCTCAGGCGCCAACACCAAAATCTTTCAGATTTCATTTTTCTATGGAAATGTGTTGCGTACCACATTATCTCAACCTCTAACTAACTTAATTAAACAATTATACTCACAATTGAACAATTTTCTAACACAAAAATTCACAAACAGCATGAAACTCACATTTTTATATAAAATCCACACTATTACAAATTGATAGTTTTCAAGCCAATAAAATCTAATTCAGTGTCCAAAGCAAACAAAACATCTTAACACTGAAAACTAAGTATAAAAAATACTCAACTACAAACACAAATAAAGTTTAACAATGAAAGTAAATGCAATCCAATATAGCACCATAACACAAGTAAGAAATACTAAATAAGAATTTCGTGCATAAACTAAGTTCAAACAACAAACAACTTCTTTGCTCTTGTCCTCTTGTATGTATCCCATGGATTGGTAGCTCACGTACAAGCTGTAAAAAGGACGATAAGGAAATTTGCCAGTCAAATCTTCCTCGATCTAAGCATGTTTTTTGAACATACGCACCAAACCATCTTCAATATGTCCACTGTTTAAAAGGTTCCTTCATCCTCCAATCCAAATGATCCAACATTTCAAAAACATTCACAATTGAATGTATAAGGTTATGTACCTCTTTCTCTAACTTATTGATCCTTTTTAAAAGTGCAATCAAACTTAAGTAAGGCTAAATAGGTGATGTATTCTGGGATGATTGATCCATCAGTACATTCACATCGTTCTCATCCCCCATTCTTATGCAATTGCAATAAGCTTCTGGGACCATAGGCTTCCAAGGAAGAATCACTTTTTCCCAACTTTCATAAGGCACTTACGATTGATTGCACAATAGGAAGACAATAGATGAATGTCCCAGTCCATTAGTAGATCCATTAAAGATCAAACTCAAAATAGATTTCACAATTATCGCATCCACATCAATAGGTTTTTAAATTTGAATACAGTAATTCAAAATAATACTCTCCTTAGTCACCTTACTGATTTTGATGGTAGGCAGTAGTTTTGATGCAATAAAGAAATGCCTCTTTTATTCTTGAAGGAGTGAATTGTACACACCTTCCTCAAACATAGAAAACTCCTTAGTTAATTTTATGAATATTGGCATAAAACTCTTTCACCACAGGGACAACTACGGTGACAGTGGTATAACAAAGCACTTCATATAGTCTCTGTGCAATAATCTCCTCCACTCAAGTATTCGGTGTGTTAAATTCTTGATTCATAAATCCCCTTTCCTTGATTAGCCTCTTCTTCATAAGAACTCGATCGTATAACTTTTGTGCATCGAAACTGATGAACTTTCTACGATTGAAAATTTCATATCTCGCAGTATCTTTAGAGTGGGAAGCGATTGGATTTGAAAAATGCTAAATCTTCCCTTATTTTCCCCTCTAAAATAGGTTTAGGAATCAGTTTTTAGGAGTTATTAGGAAGAAAACTCGCCAAAAACTACCTTTTGAAGCATTTTAAGTTGTTTCGGTCGCCGTGCGCTTTAGACACTGATTCTGGCACTTCAGGCGTCAGCTCTCTGGAAAATGGAGCCTCAAGCTCTTTGAGGCGTTAGTTCCAAAATTTGCACCGTTTCATTTTAAATCCAATTAATTCTCAGATCTTTTATAAAATTGGGTAGATAAATATTTTCTTAAATATTTTGTCAATTTCAAGTTTCTCAAGTCACATAATCCATAAAGCTACGAATATATATATATATATATANGAAGTTCTCCCTCGGATTCGTGACATTCTCTAGTGTTTCCCCCTTTGGACTCCAAAACAAAATGTTCCAAATTTGAACCAATTCCCCTTCACACTTCTTNTAAACATCTAAATGATTTCTCCTAAATTGAAGCCAAATAATAGGATAGCTTGGGA
>JXCR01016068.1:453787-477172 GCA_002079205.1 Phalaenopsis hybrid cultivar
TCCAGTTCTTACATGTTATCACAACAAATTTTAACATCTGGATTGGTCAAATCAAGAAGTAAATGAAGTGCAT
This sequence comes from Phalaenopsis hybrid cultivar, assembly GCA_002079205.1. Lineage (NCBI taxonomy): Eukaryota > Viridiplantae > Streptophyta > Magnoliopsida > Asparagales > Orchidaceae > Phalaenopsis > Phalaenopsis hybrid cultivar. The sequence goes on from JXCR01016068.1 coordinate 453,861, forward strand.
GAATTTAATCAATATAACTACTTCTATCATTACAGATCAATACTTTCAACAACTTCCTTCCAAAACTTAATTACTTATCATTTTAAGAAGAAAGATAAAGAAAACTCCTCAGAATCCATGGANTTAAGTCCTCTACTAAACTCTTGAAGTTCCTTTGATTCTCTTCTCTTTACAATCACTCAAAATAAAATAACAAAAAGGGATAAAACAAAAGTAAAAATGGTGCCTGAAATCTCTCCAAACTAACTCTCTAAATGAGAACTTTCAAAACTTTCCAATACTTTCAGGACCTCTTTCAAAGTCTCCATCTTCTTTCTTTTATAATTTTCCAAAAGGTGCCTTGGTTTCTCTTCAAAATATGTTTAGATAAAATGTATTTCCCCAAGAGATGCATCCTTTTTTGATAAATTTCATCCATGGTGGTTATAACCACCTATTAATCTAATGGGTGCCTCAAGAACCTCTTCAAAATTTGCAGAAACCAAATTTACTCATCCAATAACTACCACTGGTGCTTAAGCACGAGGCTTTGGCGCTTAGGTGCAGCCTTCTCTGTTTAACTGGCTCTTAGGCGCCAAAATGCTTTTGCACATTTTTTACCTTTTTGCTCCAAATTTGATCCTTGTTCACTCTTTTAAGCATTTTTTACACTTTTTACCTATATCTACAAGAAAAACACAAAAATACCTTCCATTAAAGCACAATATCTCAAAAATAGGTATAAAAATGTGTCTAAAAATACTATATGTTTTAGGAGTATCAAAATCCCCCAAACTTAAAATGTTACTTGTCTTCAAGTGACACTTCAATCTTTAAAAACTAACTCAAGTGACACTAATCTTTAAAAACCACAAATAAGCATTACTTGCAAAATTGCTTCCAACAAATCATCTGAGTGAAGAAACAAAGGAAAGAGCTGTGCTAAATTTCTGCATTCAACAAATGAAGATAGTATATTATTGGTGTTCTTATAATACATAATGCTCAGAGTATAGTCAGGTGTGCTACAACTAATGGCTTGGGATAACAAGCAAAGTCAAACTTAATCTATTTAATTTCTTGAGCCCAATTGGATCTATGACCTCAACTTTTCTTAACAAATGGACTATAGAGCTCCCATATTTTTTTAGAGGATAGCCATAACTCATAGGCTATGGAACCCCATAAATAGAAAGAAGCTAAACTCTTAAACATCAAGGTGCCTTTTTGTGTAACAATTAAGGGTAAATGTGCTTGCATGGGAGCACCCTTAGGATCCTAATTTTAACTTTATGTGAACAATTAGGAGTAGAGTTTAATAGAAATGAAGAAAAGCTCCATCCACAAAAACCAATTGGAAATCACATAGTCTAAAGATTTGAATATTTTGTTGAATCCAGGATTGGAGGTAGTGATAGACACTCAACATCTGCTGCAAGGCCATCTACTTCCTACTCTGCTTCACTTGAGAACATCATGGATCAACTTATGATCCAATAAATGGATATTGTAAATTTGCAAAATAGGATTGGAGGGTTAGAAGCAAGGAATGCATATAACGATGAATATCAGCGGAGGGGAGTTCAATTTGATATATCATATGAGGAGGCCATAATTAGATATTAAAGTGGTGATTATAATGTGGACTTGCCAACTCGCCTCATTTTTACTCCTTATGTGTTGGATCATGAAGAAGAAGAAGAAGAAGAAGAAGATGATGATGATGATGATGATGATAAGGAAGAGGAGGATGACTAATCTTTTAGGAATTTGTTTTATTTGTTTTTTATTTTGTTTGTTTTAGTGTTCATTTTATTTAAAAATGTTGTAATAGAAACATTTATATAATGTTCTACTGTGGAATTAAGTGTAATAGAAATTGTGATTTTTATTTTTCGGCATTTTTAATTATTTTCAGTTTTTGTTTATGTTTGTAATCCTTAGCAAATCCTTTGAAATATATTGTGTTTCATNTCACTTAAGCGTGGGGCCTTCCCGCTTATGTGCAACATTCTCTGTTTAACCGGCTCTTAGTCGCCAAAACTCTTTTTGCACATTTTTCACCTTTTTGCTCCAAATTTGATCCTTTTTCACTTTTTTAAGAATTTTTCACACTTTTTACGTGTATATGCAAGAAAAACACAAAAATATCTTCCATTAAAGCGCAATATCTCAAAAATAGGTATAAAAATTTGTCTAAAAACACTATATACTTTAGGTGTATCCCATTACTTGCAAAATTGCTTCCAACAAATCATCTGAGTGAAGTAGTATAGGAAAGAGTTGTGCTAAATTTCTGCATTCAACAAATGAAAATAGTAGATGTTGGTGCTCTTATAATACATAATGCTCAGAGTATAGTCAGGAGTGCTACAGCTAGTGGCTTGGGATACCTTGCCCTGATTTTCACTTTATGTGAACAATTAGGAGTAGAGTTTAATAGAAATGAGGAAAAGCTCGAGCCACATAAACTAATTGGAAAACACATAATCTAAAGATTTGAATCATTTGCTGAATCCAAGATTGGAGGTAGTGATAGACCCTCAACATCTGTTGCAGGGCCATCTACTTCCTACTCTGCTTCACTTGAGAACATCATGGAGCAGCTTATGATCCAACAAATGGATATTGTAAATTTGCAAAATATGATTGGAGGGTTAGAAGCAAGGAATGCATATAACGATGAATATCAACAGAGGAGAGTTCAATTTGATATATCATATGATGAGGCCATAATTAGATATCAAAGAGGTGATTATAATGTGGAATTTTCAACTCGCCTCATTTTTACTCCTTATGTGTCAGATCATGAAGAAGAAGAAGAAGAACAAGAAGAAGAAGAAGAAGAAGATGATGATGATGATGATGATGATGAGGAAGAGAATGATGACTAATCTTTTAAGAATTTGTTTTATTTGTTTATTATTTTGATTGTTTTAGTGTTTATTCTCTTTAAAAATGTTGTAATAGAAACATTTATATAATGTTGTACTGTGGAATTAAGTGTAATAGAAATTGTAGATTTTTATTTTTTGGCATTTTTAATTATTTCAATTTTTGTTTATGTTTGTAATCCTTAGCAAATCCTTTGAAATATATTGTGTTTCATTTAATGTTTTAAAGCCTGTATTTTTAAAGTTAGCACATGCAGTATATCAGAGCCCAGTTTCATATTCAGAAATCATCGATAGGTTAGTTTTTATTTTTATGCATTTACTGTTTTCTTTCAACTACAAAAACTTTTTTACTGAACATTTTTATTTACTTAAAAATTTAAGTTTAGGGGAAAGAAAAATTTCTTTTAAAAAAAGTAAACTAAATTTTATTTGTCCTCAATTAACTATATTTTTAAAANTAAAAACTTTTTTACTGAACATTTTTAATTACTTAAAAATTTAAGTTTGGGGGAAAGAAAAATTTCTTTTAAAAAAAGTAAACTAAATTTTATTTGTCCTCAATTAACTATATTTTTAAAATTAATTTAACATAACCTTAGATATTAAGATTTAACTTTAAATGACTATTTTTATGTTTGTAAATATTATGGTATAGGTAAAAGTTTTTAATAATGAAGGTCAATTCTAAAGTTAAAGATATTTAGTATGAGAGGATAAGACTATGTTTTTCTATTTAAAGTAAAGGTAATTGTATTTTTGAAGTATTAAGAATCTTAGAGTTTCATGTAAGAAGAAAAGAATGAGACTATGAAAATTCATCAAACTAATATGAATTTATAAAGTGAAGAAAGGTAAAAAGTTTTAACTTTAAGAAGAAGATAGTGAAGCTCAAAATTATTAAAAACTATCCATATATAGTAATCCTCATTTGAAAAAGAAAATAAAAGAAAACATTGAAAAGATTCTGAATAAAAAAAATATTTATGCGAGGAGAAGCTTGAGGAGATGCCTAATAAAAAATTAACTGAATCAACTTGAGGAAAATACTTTATTACATTTTCTAAACTTGTATTTTAGTATTAGTGCCCTTAATAGTAATTTTTTCATGAAATTATTTTTCATATGGATATTCTAGGTATCCTTAATATAACAAATTACAATACTTTTTAAATTGAATGGAGATACAAAAATCTTAGATTTCATTACTAAGTATTCTTATACTTATAGATTTAATATAAGTTATTAAAAGTTTTTTTCTTAACTTATACTATTTTATTTATTAAACTAAAGTATAGAAGTATATGCTAATCTCTATCCTAAGTCATATTTTTTATGTAGTAAAAGATTCACTTAAAAACAAGTAACATTTCAGTTTGGAGGATTTTGATACACCAAAATAATTTTTTATTTTAAGTATACATTTTATGCTTATTTTTGGTGATATTACACTTTAAAGAAGGGTATTTTCATGTTTTTATTGCAGGTATATCAATTTTAAGCATTTGGACCAAAAATAGCAAAAAAGGGGGAAATTTGGTGCAAAAATAGAGAATTTTGTAATTCTGGGGCCTGAAGCATCATTTTCCACAGAGCTGGCGCTTGAAGCACTAGAAATGGCACTTGAAACACCATTATATAGAGAAGCGGTGGCTGAAGCTCCAGAATCGACGCCTAAAGTGACATGACCCAAAAAAGTGTGAACTTAAGTAACTTGGCTCCTGAAGCACCAGAACTGGCGCCTGAAACACCAGAGACGATATTTTATGGATCAAGGCAGTTTAGGATGAATTTTGAGCAGATTTTGAAGGCTTCAAATGTGTCAAGAGTGATTCAATACATCTAGACACTTTGGAAGGCTCTCTAATGAAAGGATATGTCTCTTGAATGAATGGACATATCTTTTGAAATTCAAAAGATGTGACTTTTGGAGAGAATTTGAGAGGGTATTTTGAATTCCTTTTTAGATGAGGTATCCACTAATTAATAGGAGAGGAGTCTAGGGTTGAGAGAGAGGTTCAGTGGTAAGAGAAGAGAGAGGCGAGAGGTAAGTGAGAGAGTGAGGGACTTGGAGAATTTCTTCTAGGATTGTAAGATGAGAGGGAAAGTGAGAGATTTATTCTTGATTACATTTCTAGGAGAGAATTGAGAGTACTTGTATAGAGAAAAATGCTTAAAGAGAATTTCTAGGGATTTGCTTGGGAAGGAGTGTGAGATAAGTTATGTCTTTTATTTCTTTGTTTTGAAAGCTTATTTTTATATATGAAATCCATGTTTTGTTGTTTCCTTCTCATAAATTATAAGTAGTCTTCTTTATCCTTCTCTCCACTTTGAGATGTGATTTTATGAAGAATTGACTTTTTTTTATACAATTTTAAATGTCATTTGTGGTGATTTAAACTCCGATCTTCATTTACTTTTCAATCCAGACAATTGAAATATTAAAATGTGTTGAGAAAAATATGATCCAAAAGGGCTATGATTTCTACAACATGGTGAGAGTCACATTCAATTCCTTGAGTGAGAATGTAATCTATTGGGTTGAGTGAAAATAAATATTGAAATATACTTTGTTGGATGCAAAATTGAAGATTCTAAGGTGACATATTAAAATCCCTAATTTGGTCAAGTTGATTAGAAACTAATGCAAGATTGTTAGCTCTCTGGCGAGGGAGAATGAGAGCTCTGAAGTGAGAGTTGGTATCCTCCTAACATAACCACAAAATTAGGGACTAAACTCTGGATTAATCAATGTTCTTTATGCACTTGAAAGAGGGTAAATAATAGAATTGCTCCTATTTGGCACAATACAATTATATATATAATTTTAGATGATTTTAATTTCTTCATAATCCATATACTCATTATAAGGGGAATGATGCTTTCTTAAATTTGAACTCTTTTTCACAGAAACTTTGTTTAGTTTTATAAGTTTACTTTTGAAGTTTGGAAATTAGTTTAGTTAATTTACTTCTTTTAACTGCATTTTATTTAACATACACTTAATTACTTTGGATCTGAATTTCACACTTAAGTTCTGTAGTTTGAATTTTGTGTTTTACATTTTAATCATAAGAATTTCCAATTTTCTTGTGGGATCGATACTTAGGACTCCATTAGAGTTTTTTAGTACTTGAGCAATACGTATATTTGCGTTATTATTATGGGTTTGGCAACTTGAAGATTTTAAAAGATAAAATTATTTTTACTAAAGTTATTTCTATAGAGATTGAATTACATATTTATTATTAGTGTTGATGTGTTTGTTTTGTATTATTGAAAAACATTTACAAAATAAACATACAAAATAAACACACAACAAAAACTCTGCATCACCGTCCCACTTGTAGAGAGCATGTTTGCCCTACTCTTCATCTCACGATGGAGAGACATCTAGTCGGATGACTTAACTGCCTCCTCCAGTCCATCTACCCTTTCTATAAGCCACTTGTTTGACCCACTTCTCTCCCTCTAATCAACTGCCACCTTAAGGTATCTTTGTACTAACTAGCTGAACACCTCCCTTTCACCTCTTTGTTGTTACCTGCCAGCCTTCTCCCTTCAACCTTTTTGTTATTGTTGGCAGGCCCTCAACCCTGTGCTTCTTATTTACTACGAACGAGCTACTTTCTAGTTTTCGATTTCCCATTAAGTTCTTAAGAGTGCATAATTTTTCAGTTGAAAGTCCAATAGCCTTCATCAATATTGCCCTATTTACAGGTGACTTTTTGCTGCTCAACATAACTATCTCTCCTGCTAATAACCGGCTGAAGGACAAAAAAATCAGAAAAGAGTGATTAAAAACTATTGATCGTACTCTATTTATAGAGACTAAGAGCATGAAAATCCATAATGTTCAATTATTATAAGTATTTTTTATGCAATAAGTCAAATTTTTCATTTAATTTTCTTATTTTTATCGCAGAAGTCACTTTCAAAAAGCAAGAGAATTATGGGACTAAATATGTACATCAAAAGCATGTCCGCAAAGATCTTGAGGAAATCTAATGGACATCTCTTAAGAACATCAAAGAACAGTGTAACGGGATAATCAAAAGACAGAAATACTAATAGTCGTTTCTTATGGTCGGAACTATGAGTTAACCGAACAGAAGCATAGTAGAGCAAATGAATAGAGGGAGCCCAATCTGAGGGATAGTCATTTTAGACCAGCTCCCTCAGTCGATTCCGAAACTCCCCACAAAGATGCTCGAAAGGAGCCCCCCAAAACGCCTTTCTGATTCTTTAAGAAGGCCCCTTATTTGAGAGAGTTGCATATCAGATTCCAGTGAAATACTCTCTACTTGAAGGCCCAAGTTCACCCTAACAACAGGAGGGCTTCTACTCAAGTTTCCCTAGAAAGAGCGGACCGATGACCTTTCAGCCAACCAAATGTCTGCTGATCGACTAAATGCCTATCGGTTGACCAAACACTTTCAACTGACCAAAAAACTCGTTTATCGGGTCATCAGACGCCCCTCTTCAAGTAGTTATGAATACAAAATAGAGCTAATATCAATTATAAATATGAAAGGGTGTCGGGATTAATTACAAATATGAAAATGTATTATAATAACTTGTAACGTCCCCATTAAAGCACTGAGAAATATGTAATTTTACACTAGATATCTCTGGGATCTATAAATAGAGGATTATTTCACACAAAAAAAAGAATTATTAAATTTACTCATTCAAAACTAACATTACTGCGCACTCATTCAAAACTGGCGTCCCAATTAAAACACTGAGAAAAATGACACTAGATATCTCTCGAATCTATAAATAGGAGTATTTCTCAAAAAAAGATTATTGAATTTACTCATTCAAAACTTGCATTAGTGTGCACTTTAATCAAATTTGGCGTTACTGTGCACTCAATTCAAAGCTGGTGTTACTATGCACTCATTCAGGGTTTAGGGTTTATCGAGGTAAAGCAATAGCTTCTATCCATTTAGATACATAGTCCACTACTAACAAAATATATAAATTTCCAAAAGATGGTTTAAATAGTCCCATGAAATCTAATCCCCAAATATCAAATATTTCAACTTATAGCATATAATTAAGGGGCATCTCATTTCTTCTAGAAATATTGCCTACTCTTTAACACTTATCACAAGTTTTAATATAAGCAATAACATCTCTAAAAATTGTAGGCCAATAAAATCCAGATTGTAAAATTTTGTATGATGTTTTATCAACACCAAAATGTCCCATAAAATTAGAATTATGACATTTTTGGATAATCTCATAAGTTTCTTCTAATGGTACACGTCTTCGAATAATCAGATCCTTTTCTTATTTATATAAAAATGGGTCATCCCAAAAATAAGTCTTAGCTTCAGAAATAACTTTCATCTTCTGTTGGTATGTCATTCCATAGGGTATAATATTACTAACAATAAAGTTCATAATGTCGTCATACCACGGAACACACCACTCATTAATAGTGAACAATTTATCATCTAGAAAATGTTCATTAATTTCATTTTCAAAACAGAGTGGTTTTTTTAATTCATGCTTGGAAAAATGATCAGCAATTTGATTTTTAATCCCCTTCCGATTTACTATTACAAAATCAAATTCTTGCAAAAGAAGAATCCATCTTATAAGTCTAGGTTTAATATCCTTTTTTTTCATTAAATACTTAATAGCAGAATGATCTGTATGCACTACAGAATGAGTTCCAATTAAATATGATCTAAATTTATCAAAAGCATATACTATTGTTAATAACTCTTCTTCATTTTTTGTATAATTAATTTGAGTTTCATTAGGAGTTTTACTAGCATAGTAAATAACTTTGAAAATTGTATCATATCTTTATCCTAAAACTGCTCCAATAGCATAATCATTAGCATCACACATTAATTCAAAAGGTTTTTCCCAGTTTGGTGAAACTATAATTGGTGCAGTGATTAATTTTTCTGTTAATAAATTGAAAGGTTTTATGCATTCCTCGTCAAAATTAAAAATTGCATCTTTCTCCAGTAAAGGGCATAAATGCATAGCAATCTTTGAAAAGTCTTTAATATATCACATGTAGAATCCAACATTTCCTAAAAAAACTCCTAATTCCCCTTACATTTGTTGGATAAGGTAAATTAGCGATCACTTGAATTTTAGGCAGGATCTACTTACATACCCTTTTCTTATATTTGATGTCCTAATACAATTCCTTCAACTACCATAAATTGGCATTTTTCGCAGTTAAGGACTAAATTTGTTTCTTCACAGTGCTTAAGAACTTTGGATAAATGTTCTAAACATAATTAAGGACTAAATTTGTTTCTTCACAGCGCTTAAGAACTTTAGATAAATGTTCTAAACAAAAAACATTAAAAAATCATCCATGAATACTTCAATCCCTTTCTCAATTAAATCATAAAAAATTGCCATCATACATCTTTGAAATGTAGTAAGGGCATTACATAAATCAAAGGACATTATTATAAAAGCAAAAGTACCATAAGGACTGGTAAACGTTATTTTCTCTTGATCCTCATGAGATATTTGAATTTGGTGATAACCAGTATTTCCATCCAAAAAATAAAAGTATTTATGCCTAGCTAGTCTATGCAGCATTTGATCTAGAAAGGGTAATGGAAAATGATCTTTCATAGTGGCAAGGTTTAATTTTCTATAATTAAAGCATATTCGCCACCCTATAACTTGTCTAGTAGGTATTAACTCATTATGTTCATTTACAGTTATAGTTACTCCTCCTTTCTTAGGAACAAAAATGAATTGGACTAACCCATGCACTATCTGAAATAGGGTACATAATTTCAGCATCTAACCAATATAAAATTTCTTTCTTTACAAATTCTTTCATAACATGATTCAATCTCCTTTGTGGATCAGCCCTAGGTTTACAGTTCTCTTCCATATGAATTTTATGCATACAAATTGAAGGACTGATTCCTTTAATATCAGCAATTATTCATCCAAAGGCTTTCTTAAAATTTTCAGAATTTTCATCAACCTTTCTTCTTCTTCCAGTGTTAATTTTGAAGAAATTATAACTGATAAAGTAGTGGAATCTCCTAAAAAGGCATATTTTAAATGATCAGGAAGTAACTTCAACTCTAATTCTGGAGGTTTTTCAATAGATTGACAAAATGATTTATCTTTATCTGTCGTGTCCAAAACTTCAAAACTTTCTTAAACATAGTTTAAATTTTCCTTAAAAAGATCTTCACATTGATTTAATTCCTTTTCTTGCACTTGTTCCAAATCTTGTACTTCAGATTTTTCTTCATAAGTAGTTCTAAAATGACATTCACTTAGATATCTTATGACATCCATCCTATAACATTCATTATATTTACCTTTTGCAGGGTATTTGATTGATTTTGAAATGTTAAAAATAATAGTTTGATTATTGACGAGCATTGTTAATTCTCCTTTCTGCACATCTATCATTTCTCTTCCTATGGCTAGGAAAGGTCTCCCCAAAATGATAGGTATCTCTTTATCTTCCTCCATACTATGGTTAGGAAAGGTCTCCCCAAAATGATAGTTATCTCTTTATCTTCCTCCATATCTAGCATAAGAAAGGTCTCCCCAAAATGATAGGTATCTCTTTATCTTCCTCCATATCTAGCACAATGAAATCAACAGGAATGATCTCCTCAAAATGATAGGTATCTCTTTATCTTCCTCCATATCCAGTACAATGAAATCAACAGGAAAGATAAATTGATCCACTTTTATCCTTTATAACTCCTTTAGGGTATGTTATCGAATGATTTGCTAACTGCAAAGTTACAGTAGTATGAGTTATTTCTCCTAATCCCAATCTTTTCAATATTGATAATGGCATAAGGTTAATGATTGCACCTAAATCATATAAAGCTTTCCCAAAAAAATATGTCTCCTATTGCACATGGAATTGTAAAGCTACCAGGATCTTTAAGCTTTTCAGGAATGTTCTTCTAAATTATCGCACTGCACTCCTCACTAAGTATAACAGTCTCATTATTTTCAAACTTCCTTTTCCTGTTGACAATATCCTTCATAAACTTTACATAGCTCGACATTTGTTCTAAGGCTTCATCAAATGAAATATTAATTGTAAGGTTCTTAAATATTTTCATAAATTTTAAAAATTGTTTATCCAACTTCTGCTGACGATGTCTCTGAGGAAATAGAGGTGGTGTTTTTTCCAAATCAATTTTAGTGGAGAAATAGGTCTCTCAGAATCTTTTGGAGCGTCCTCTTTTGACTCTTCAATTTCTTCTCTCTCTACTTCAATTTCTATTTGAACCCAACCTTCCAACTCTCTTCCGCTTCTAAGTTGAACAACTTTTGCTTGTTCTTTATTTTGGTCTTTTTGATTTGATTCAGTATTACTAGGAAGTGTTCCTTGGGATATGTTACTTAATGAATTTGCTATTTGCCTAAGTTGATTCTCAATATTTCTAATTGTAGCTCCTTAACTTTGTAATTGATTTCTCATTTGTAACAAATATTTCTAATTGTAGCTCCTTGACTTTATAACTGATTTCCCATTTGTAACACCACTTCTTCTATAGACAACTTCTTCTCCTTAAACTGTGTATTACTGTTGAACCTGGAGTATAAGTAGATCTATAATTATTTTTCCCTTGGTTGTTCCAGTTTCCCAATGGGGTTCCTTGGTCGTTCCCCCATTGCTGATTATTACCACCTGAATTGTTATTCTAGTTAAAGTTGGGATGGGTCTTCTAGCCTGGATTATAATAATTTGAATATAGGTTATTCTGCTTATTTATTATGACGTTCAAATTTTCTAATGATGCTTGAGAATTTTCCATTTGACCTAATGAATTCTCTTTAATCATGGAAATTGGTTGAGAAAAATTCATTCCAAATTGGACTAACTTCTTTGAAATTGTAGCAACTTGATTTGCTAACATGGTAAATGCATTAGTTTCATGAATATTGGCTACTTTCTTAAGATTTACCCTCTCAAAAGGCCATTAAAAATTATAAGTAGTCATTTCTTCAATTAAAGCATATGCGTCATGAAATGGTTTTGACATTAATGAACCACCAATAGCAGCATCGATAATTGGTCTAAGAGATCTAACTAATCTATTATAAAAAGTTTGAATTATTAACCAATCTGGTATAGCATGGTGTGGACACTTTCTTAAGAGTTCTTTAAACCTATCCCATGCTTCATAAATAGATTCCTCTTTAAATTGATTAAAAGATGTAATATCATTTATAAGCTTTGCAGTTTTTTATGGTGGAAAATATTTAGCAAGGAATTTTTGTTCTAAATCACCCCACGTTCTGATAGATCGAGGTGCTAACAAATTCAACCACATCTTAATTTTATCCCTCAGTGAGAAAGGAAATAACCTAAGTCTTATGGCATCATCTGCTACACCATCATATTTAAATGTAGCACACAATTCTAGAAAATTGGCAAGATGTAAATTTGGAACTTCATTTGGTGATCCCCCAAACTGATTACTTGATGTCATTTGGATAATAGTAGTTTTAAGCTCAAATGAATTAGCCACTACAGTTGATTTTTGAATACTACGATGAAGTTCATCTACGGTAGGGTTGGCATAATCTCTGAAAGGTCTAAACTCTTGATGAATTTCAGTATTTTGATTATTTTGGTCTGCCATTTCTATAATCTTTTTGGATNAGATAATAGTAGGTTTAAGCTTAAATGAATTAGCTACTACAGTAGGTTTTTGAATACTACAATGAAGTTCATCTACAGTATGGTGCATAATCTCTTAAAGGTCTAAACTCTTGATGAATTTCAGTATTTTGATTATTTTGGTTTTTTTCATCTATAGTAGGGTTGACATAATCTCTCAAAGGTCTAAAATCTTGATGAATTTCAGCATTTTGATTATTTTGGTCTGTCTTGGCATAATCTCTTAAAGGTCTAAATTCTTGATGAATTTTAACATTTTGATTATTTTGGTTTGTCATTTCTAGTACTTTTTGGATTTTTTAAAATTTATAATTTTTTTGGTTTTTATGATTTTTCTAATAGTTCTTTCTAATTCAGAATTGTAGGGCACTAGTCCTTCAGAACANTAAAATTTATAATTTTTTTGGTTTTTCTGATTTTTCTAATAGTTCTTTCTAATTCAGAATTGTAGGGCACTAGTTCCTTCAGAACAAGAATTACACATACACTAACATATAATAAAATTGGTTAAAACAAAATAAAATAAGATAAGATAACTTAAAATTTAAATAAGACTTTCTAAAAATATAAATTTGATTTTAAAATCAATTTCTCCCCGATAATGGCGCCAAAAACTTGATCCCTGGATACTGCTAATATGCAAAGTACAACAATAATTCAGATTATATTTCACTTATATTTTCTTACTTTACAATAAAACCAAAAACTTGACCTTGAAGAAAAATAAAAATTTAACTTTTAATTTATATATATTGGGATACTGCACAAGTATACATATCGTTATCAAGTAATATAGGACTNTCTGAAGAAAAATAAGAATTTAACTTTTAATTTATATATATTAGGATACTACAGTAGTATACATATCGTTATCAAGTAATATAGGACTTTTTGATTAAGACCTGGATATCGAACCCACAGGGAGAATACGCAATATGCACTATTGAACAACAAACTCTCTATTTTTAATAAAAAGAGAATTATCTAAACTAAAGATGATTTTTGCAACAATGAAAATTTAAATATTTTTAGTATTTTTAATATTTTGATAGAACAATAACAATTTAAAAAATGTAACTAGAGTTTTTGTAGAAGAAAAGCACTAAATATGAAAATATCTTTCATCTTGTTATGAATCAGTAATAAGTATAGGAATTTTGTTGTGGAAGTATGCAAATTGTGTTGTGTCAAATAGAGCAATAATATTCTTTACCCTTACTAGAGTTGCTATAAAGAACATTAGCTAATTTAAAGTTTTCAATAATATTCCTTACCCTTACTAGAGATGCTGTAAAGAACATTGGTTAATTTAAAGTTTGAATAGTTTTGAAGACTGGCTAGGCAAGGAAGATACTAGCTCTCACTTTGGAGTTCCCTCGATTCCCTCCACTTGGGGGCTAACATTCTCGTGTCAAAACCTAAAATAATAAACCAAGTTGGGTGTTTTAACCTATCACTTTACAGTCCTCTAAATCTACACCCTTCAATGAATATTTCCCTATTTATTTGCACTCAATCATATGAACTAAAATCTCATTCATACAACTTCATGTGATTCTTTCCAATTGTTGACTGAGACAATACCAGCCCGATTCTTACATGTTCTCACAAAAATTTTAACATTGGATTGTTCAAATCAAGAAGTAAATGGAGTGCATGGATTTAAATTATCACAACTTCTTCCATCATTAAATATTAATACTTTCCATAACTTCCATCCAAAACTTAATTACGTATCAATTTAAGAATAAAGATAAAGAAAACTACTCAGAATCCATGGAGAAAACAAAACCACACTTTAGTTTAAAAGAAAAATCATTGTCAAACAACAAAAAGTCTCATTTAAAACCAAAAGTAGTCTCAAAAAAGAAAGATAAAAACTTAACTCAAGTCCTCCGCCAAACAGTCAAACCAACAACAAGTCTCAATTAAAACCAAAAGTAGTCTCAAAACAGAAACATAAAAACTTATCAACAATAAGTCTCAATTAAAACCAAAAGTAGTCTAAAATAAAAGATAAAACTTATCTCAAATAACGAAGTCACAATTAAAACCAAAAGTAGTTTAAAAAAAAAGATAAAAACTTATCTCAAATCCTCCACCAAACAGAATCTATGGAGAAAACAAAACCACACTTTAGTTTAAAAGAAGAAATCATTGTCAAACCAACACTTGGAGAAAACAAAACCACACTTTAGTTTAAAAGTAGAAATCATTGTCAAACCAACAAGAAGTAAAAACAAAACCACACTTTAGTTTAAAAGTAGAAATCATTGTCAAACCAACAAGAAGTCTCAAAACCAAAAGTAGTCTAAAACAAAAAGATAAAAACTTATCTCAAGTCCTCCACCAAACTCTTGAAGTTCCATTGAACCTCTTCTCTTTTACAATCAAAAACTCTTGAAGTTCCTTTGAAAATCACACTTTAGTTTAAAAGAAGAAATCATTGTCAAACCAAAACAAGTCCATGGAGAAAACAAAACCATACTTTAGTTTAAAAGTAGAAATCATTGTCAAACCAACAAGAAGTCTCGATTAAATCAACAATAAGTCTCAATTAAAACCAAAAGTAGTCTAAAATAAAAGATAAAAACTTATCTCAACAATAACAAGTCTCAATTAAAATCAAAAGTAGTCTAAAACAAAAGATAAAAACTTATCTCAAGTCCTAAGTCTCAATTAAAACCAAAAGTAGTCTAAAACAAAAAGATAAAAACTTATCTCAAGTCCTCTCCCATTTCAATTAAAACCAAAAGTAGTCTAAAACAAAAGATAAAAACTTATCTCAAGTCCTCCACCAATCTTGAATTTCCTTTGAATCTGTTTAAAACAAAAAGATAAAAACTTATCTCAAGTCCTCCACCAAACTCTTGAAGTTCCTTTGAACAAAAAAGATAAAAACTTATCTTAAGTCCTCCACCAAACTCTTGAAGTTCCTTTGAATCTCTTCAAAAAGATCAAAACTTATCTCAACTCCTCTACCAAACTCTTGAAGTTCTTTTGATTTTTTTCTCTTTATAATCACTCAAAATAAAATAACAAAAAGGATAAAATAAAAGTAAAAGTGGTGCCTGAAAATCTCTATCAAACTAACTCCCCAAATGAGGACTTTCAAAACTTTCCAATATTTTCAGGACTCTTTTCTAAGTCCTCTCTTCTTTCTTTTATAATTAACTCCCCAAATGAGAACTTTCAAAACTTTCCAATACTTTCATGACCTCTTTCAAAGTCCCTATCTTCTTTCTTTTATAATTTTCTAAAAGGTGTCTTGGTTTCTCTTTAAAATATGTCTAGATTCGATGTATTTCCCCAAGAGATGCATCCTTGGGTGATAATTTTCGTCCATGGTGGTTATAACCACCTATTAAGCCAATGGGTGCCTCAAAAACTTCTTCAAAATTTATAGAAACTGAATTTACTCGTCTAATAACTACCACTGGCACTTAAGCACGGGGCCTCCGCGCTTAAGTGCAACCTTCTCTGTTTAACCGGCTCTTAGTCGCCAAAACTCATTTTGCACATTTTTCACCTTTTTGCTCAAAATTGGTTCCTTTTTCACTCCTTTAAGCATTTTTCACACTTTTTACCTGTATATACAAGAAAAACACAAAAATATCTTCCATTAAAGTGCAATATCTCAAAAATAGGTATAAAAATGTGTCTCATAATATAATTTAGGTGTATCAGTTTGCCACCGACCTGTTGACCTCACTTTTGGTTGAGGTCTAGAAATTTCTTTAGTAGCCTAGGTCTATCCTTCCATTAAAGCGCAATATCTCAAAAATAGGTATAAAAATGTGTCTAAAAATACTATATACTTTAGGTGTATCCCATTACTTGCAAAATTGCTTCCAACGAATCATCTGAGTGAAGTAATAAAGGATAGAGACGTACTAAATTTCTGCATTCAACAAATGAAAATAGTAGATGTTGGTGCTCTTATAATACATAATGCTCAGAGTATAGTCAGGAGTGCTACAGTTAGTGGCTTGGGATACCCTGCCCTGATTTTCACTTTATGTGAACAATTAGGAGTAGAGTTTAATAAAAATGAGGAAAAGCTCCAGCCACATAAACTAATTGGAAAACACATAATCTAAAGATTTGAATCATTTGCTGAATCCAAGATTGGAGGTAGTGATAGACCCTCAACATCTGTTGCAGGGCCATCTACTTCCTACTCTGCTTCACTTAAGAACATCATGGAGCAGCTTATGATCCAACAAATGGATATTATAAATTTGCAAAATAGGATTGGAGGGTTAGAAGCAAGGAATGCGTATAACGATGAATATCAACAGAGGAGAGTTCAATTTGATATATCATATGAGGAGGCCATAATTAGATATCAAAGAGGTGATTATAATGTGGAATTTCCAACTAGCCTCATTTTTACTCCTTATGTGTCGGATCATGAAGAAGAAGAAGAAGAAGAAGAAGAAGAAGAAGAAGAAGATGATGATGATGATGATGATGAGGAAGAGAATGATGACTAATCTTTTAGGAATTTGTTTTATTTTTTTGTTATTTTGATTGTTTTAGTGTTTATTTTCTTTAAAAATGTTGTAATAGAAACATTTATATAATGTTGTACTGTGGAATTAAGTGTAATAGAAATTGTAGATTTTTATTTTTTGGCATTTTTAATTATTTCAATTTTTGTTTATGTTTGTAATCCTTAGCAAATCCTTTGAAATATATTGTGTTTCATTTAATGTTTTAAAGCCTGTACTTTTAAAATTAGCACATGCAGTATATCAGAGGCCAATTTCATATTTAGAAATCATCGATAGGTTAGTTTTTATTTTTATGCATTTACTGTTTTCTTTCAACTACAAAAACTTTTTCACTGAACATTTTTAATTACTTAAAAATTTAAGTTTAGGGGAAAGAAAAATTTCTCTTAAAAAAAGTAAACTAAATTTTATTTGTCCTCAATTAACTATTTTTTTAAAATTAATTTAACATAACCTTAGATATTAAGATTTAACTTTAAATGACTATATTTATGTTTGTAAATATTATGGTATAAGTAAAAGTTTTTAATAATGAAGGTCAATTCTAAACTTAAAGATATTTGGTTTGAGAGGAAAAAACTATGCTTTTCAATTTAAAGTTAAGTAAATTGCATTTTTGAAGTATTAAGAATCTTAGAGTTTCATGTAAGAAGAAAAGAATGAAACTTTATGAAAAANAGATATTAATATTTAACCTTAAATGACTATATTTATGTTTGCAAATATTATGGTATAAGTAAAAGTTTTTAATAATGAAGGTCAATTCTAAAGTTAAAGATATTTGGTTTGAGAGGATAAAATTATGCTTTTCTGTTTAAAGTTAAGTAAATTGTATTTTTGAAGTATTAAGAATCTTAGAGTTTCATGTAAGAAGAAAAGAATGAGACTTTATGAAAAATAATCAAACTAATATGAATTTATAATGTGAAGAAAGGTAAAAAGTTTTAACTTTAAGAAGAAGATAGTGAAGCTCAAAATTATTAAAGACTATTCAGATATAGTAATCCTTATTTGAAAATGAAAATAGAACAAAAGATTGAAAAGATTATGAATAAAAAACTATATATATGCGAGGAGAAGCTTGAGGAGATGCCTAATAAAAAATTGACTTCACTTGAATCAATTTGAGAAAAAGGCTTTATTATATTTTCTAAACTTGTATTTTTGTATTAGCACCCTTAATAGTAATCTTTTCATGAAATTCTTTTTCATATGGATATTATAGGTATCCTTAATATAATAAATTACAATTCTTTTTGAATTGAATGGANTTGAATCAATTTGAGGAAAAGGCTTTATTACATTTTCTAAACTTGTATTTTTGTATTAGCACCCTTAATAGTAGTTTTTTCATCAAATTCTTTTTCATATGGATATTATAGGTATCCTTAATATAATAAATTACAATTCTTTTTGAATTGAATGGAGATACAAAAATCTTAGATTTCATTACTAAGTATTCTTATACTTATAGATTTAATCTAAGTTTATAAAAGTTTTTTTTTTAAATTGTACTATTTTATTTATTAAACTAAAGTATAGAGGTTTATATATTAATCTCTATCCTAAGTAATATTTTTATGTAGTAAAAGATTCACTTGAAAACAACGTTTAAGTTTAGAGGATTTTGATACACTAAAATAATTTGTTATTTTAAGTATACATTTTATACTTATTTTTTATGATATTACACTTTAAAGAAAGGGTATTTTCATGTTTTTGTTGCAGGTATATCAATTTTAGGCATTTGGAGCAAAAGTAGCAAAAAGGAGGAAATTTGGTGAAAAAATAGAGAACTTTGTAATTTTGGGGCCTGAAGGATCATTTTCCACAGAGCTGGCGCTTGAAGCACTAGAACTGGCACTTGAAACACCATTGTACAACAGTTGAAGCTCCAGAATCGGTGCTTAAAGTGACATGATCCAAAATAATGCGGACTTAAGTAACTTGGCTCTTGAAGCACCAGAACTGGCGCCTGAAGCACCAGAGACGATATTTTATGGATTAAGGAAGTTCAGGATGAATTTTGAGCAGATTTTGAAGGCTTCAAATGTGTCAAGAGTGATTCAATGCATCTAGACACTTTGGAAGGCTCTTTAATGAAAGAATATGTCTCTTGAATGAATGTACATGTCTTTTGGAATTCAAAAGATGTGACTTCTGGAGAGAATTTGAGAGGGAATTTTGAATTCTTTTTTAGATGAAGTAGCCACTAATTAATAGGAGAGGAATCTAGGGCTGAGAGAGAGGTTTGGTGACAAGAGAAGAGAGAGGTGAGAGACAAGTGAGAGAGTGAGGGACTTGGAGAATTTCTTCTAAGATTGTAAGATGAGAGGGAAAGTGAGAGATTTCTTCTTCATTATATTTCTAAGAGAGAATTGAGAGTACTTGTAAAGAGAAAAATGCTTAAGGAGAATTTCTTGGGATTTGCTTGGGAAAGAGTGTGAGATAAGTTGTATCTTTTATTTTTTTATTTTGTAAGTTTATTTTTATATATTAAATCTGTGTTTTGTTGTTTCCTTCTCATGAATTATTAATAGTCTTCTGTATCCTTCACCCCATTCTGAGATATGGTTTTGTAAAGAATTGATTTTATTTTATATAGTTTTAAATGTCAATAATTTGTGGTGATTTAAACTCTGATCTTAATTTACTTTTTGATCTGGACAATTGAAATATTAAAATGTGTTGAGAAAAATATGATCCAAAAGGGCTATGATTTCTACAACATGGTGAGAGTCACATTCAATTCCTTGAGTGAGAATGTAATCTATTGGGTTGAGTGAAAATAAATATTGAAATATACTTTGTTGGATGCAAAATTGAAGATTCTAAGGTGACAGATTATAATCCTTAATTTGGTCCAGTTGATTGGAAAATAATCCAAGATTGTTAGCTCTCAGGCGAGGGAGAAATGAGAGCTCTGGAGTGAGAGCCGGTATCCTCCGAACCTAACCACGGAATTAGGGACTAAACTTTGGATTAATCAATGTTCTTTATGCACTTGAAAGAGGGTAAATAATAGAATTGCTCTTATTTGACACAAGACAATTATATATATAATTTTAGATGATTTTAATTTTTTCTTAATCCATATACTTATTGTATGGGGAGAGATGCTTTCTTAAATTTGAACTCTTTGTCACAGAAACTTTGTTTAGTTTTATAAGTTTACTTTTGAAGCTTGGAAATTAGTTTAGTTAATTTAGTTCTTTTAACTGTATTTTATCTAGCATACACTCAATTACTTTGGATTTGAATTTCACACTTAAGTTTTGTAGTTTGAATTTTATGTTTTACATAATAATCATAAGAATTTCCAACTTTCGTGTGGGATCAATACTTAAGACTCCATTATAGTCCTTTATTACTTGTGTGATTCATATATTTGCATTATTATTATAGGTCTTGAAGATTTTAAAAGATAAAATTATTTTTACTAAAGTTATTTCTATAGCGATTGAATTACATATTTATTATTAGTGTTGATGTGTTTGTTTTGTATTACTGAAAAATATTTACAAAATAAACACACAACAAAAACTCCGCATCACCGTCCCACTAGTAGAGAGCATGTTTGACCTACTCCTCATCTCACGATGGAGCAACATCAAGTCGGTGTTATTTCTCACATAAAGCAGTACTGAATTTACTCATTCAAAACTGGCGCTACTGTGCACTTTATTCTCCCCCTGTCTATATGTTTCTCTCATCCTTCTAACGCTCTATACCTTGGGTGAGATCTACTGAAAATATTTTTATTCAATATGTATGAAGATTTCCAAACACAACAAAAAGTTTAGGTTACACGTGGAAACAAGAATTATATGAGGAAGGTTAATAAATAAGGGCATTTACATGTATGCCAACCATTTCCTATGATTTTACGTATCTAACACCTAAATTTCACTTTTTTACATATTTCACCGTCCAAATATTTCACAACACATAAAAAATACCACTATTTTAACATTTAGAAAATGAAATACACGTTATCATACATAAATAAGGTAGTATGCATGTAAAAATTAAAGTTTATTTGTTAGACATGTAAATACGTAGGAATTGAGTGTCATCCATGTAAATCTTCCTAATAAATAATCCAATGTAAGTTCTACACAGAAGGTTAAGTGTGTCCGTGCTTCAGCCCATGCTACAACCTCTGCACCAAAAAGCAATGATGCTTCAAGAACTACTACAAATGAAAGACACATTGCAAAAACAAACTTAGGGTTGTTTAGTGGGAGGTTTTGAGCATGATTTTACCTAAATCTTGCCAAAGAGCCAAAATAACGTTAAACGATGTCAAAACTAATTTTTTTCTTTAAATGCCTATGTAAATAGTTGATAAAAAAAACAAATAAAATCAACCAAAATATTGTCTAAACTTGATAATCGAGTGCTCAGAAAAAATTATCGCAAATAAATTCAAAGAGCTCGGCACTTAAATTTTTCTTCGCTATTGCAAGTCTAGTGAAGAGATGGCGTAAGGAGAAGGACGAGATGAACAAGTACAAAACGAAAAGCCCTGCGCCGCTCTCTGTAACCGCCATCGTAGTTCAACTGTTTGTGATGCCGAGACCCTGAAACCTGTATCCAGATCTCATGGATGTCCTCCTTGGATCGATCGACGTCCGGGAGCTCCTCCCCAATGAGGAACTCGACGAGACTTCCCCACTCTCCGCTCCCGACCTTCGCCTCTTAATTGAACGCCTCGAAATTCGTTCCCTCCACATCAAATCCAAAGTTCGGGAGTACGTCCTCTCCCATCACCGTGAGTTCGCCGACTTATTCTCCCGCTGCGCTATATCCGCCGCCGGAGCCGATGATATAGCTGCCGCCCTTGCTGACGTGCTCCGCCTCCTCTCAAACGACCTGGTCGACCGCCAGATCTGCGACCTCGCCAGGGAAATTGGGAACAAGAGGCGGGAGCTGGAGGAGCGGAGGGTGGCGCTGGGTGTTGTGGGCACAATATCTAGCTTGATTGAGAGATTGAATTTTGTGAGGGAGGATGTTAGGGTAGGGAACTTAGTAGAGGCGGCAGTGGCGGCGAGGGATTTGAAGATGGTGCTACGGGTGTCCGGCCAGGGGGATAAGGATTGCGGAGTGGAAGAGCCAGCTGTATTTGGATTCTTGAGGAAGGAGTGGTTGGAGTGCTTTGATGAAGTATGCTGATGGAATTATTTCTCTTTTCTTGAAAGCATGGTGAACTTGGTTTAAGCATATTGTTTTCTTGTAGTTGCAATGCGTACTTTCGCGGAGTGTGGAAAGTATGATCCATTTCGATCCTGCAAATGGTGCAATGACTGTCAGCTCCACGTTCAGAAGCGGGAAAACAAATGAACTTGTGTTGCGTAGAGTATTGGAAGCTATGGAGGTGATCATTTTCTTCCTATAAACACCAGGACGTTTGTTTGTGCCTGTTTTTGTTTTGCTGCTGCATGACTATAAGATATATGATTTTCTTGGAATTTTATGTAGTCATATTTTCTGAGAAAATATTTTTTCCATGTACTAAACCCCAACAATGAATTATAGTTTATAGTTGAATATTTTCTTTTTATGGTAGTAAACTATTCTTCAATTTATTTCTAGATACACTTGAGTCTTTCTTGAAATCCAAGATGTATTTGGTTGATGTCTGCCTGCTGATTTACTTGATACCTAATATAGCATCATAGAGACATGAGTGTGTATAACTGATAGTTGCAAGGATATTAGTCTGAATGTGGATCATTTTTATGAAAAATTAAGCATCATAAGAAATCTTTTAATCAACAAATCCTGAGAACACATCAAAGTTTTTGAAGAGATTTTTGTTATAGTTATAAGAGATTTTGTTATTGTTATAGAAATCTTAAAATTGTAGCAAAAATTAATGTGCCATAAAATCTTGTACACCTCCCATATGATTCCATATTTTATTATTCCTTGGAAATTGTTGTTAACTAATCTATTGCTACTAAAGTGTTACTTTGGAGAGCGCATCTAACTGTCAAGCGAGCTCCATTAACATTGTGTTTTTAGAGGAAGGTATCGTCTAGTACCAATGAAAGAACCTTCAATTACAAAGTGTTACCTAGGAAAATGCTTATAAAAAGGCATTTACCTGGACAATTTTCATCCCTAAGGAGTTGTTTTGACTGCACCATGTCTTTAGGTGTCAGTTAGTGAGGCTATTCTTGTTTTGATTAGAGACATAGTGATATTGCGACGAACACAAAGGATGAGTATGTTTCTTAATAATAAATATTT
>JXCR01016070.1:0-13272 GCA_002079205.1 Phalaenopsis hybrid cultivar
CAAGCATAGACTCAGAATTTGTACTAGTAGTTGGCTGCAGATCATAGTGTTCACTAGGCCCCCTTGTAATATAATCTAAATATCTTCTCAAAATGTGAACGACTATTTGGGCTAGTTTGGTGCGAGGAGACCACAGTTAGCTCCGATGGTGTTTTCCTTAAGACTTTGTGGTTTTTTCTTTAAATGGCAAATGAGTTTGTTTAGTGTTTGGTTGACAGATACTTCAAACTCGGTTGAGCGAACTATTCTGGGCTTCACTTGACGAGTCCTTTAGTGATCCCAATTTGACAAGTTTGTCTTGAGCCCTATCCTGGTGTGTCCCCTTGGAATCTTGCTGGCTAGTTCATTTCATAGCTTTCCTTGTGAGTAAAACTAGGGGTGTAAGTGAGTCAAGCCACTCGTGAGCTGGCTTTAGCTTGGCTCGATAAGTCACTCATGAATTGAGCTCGATGAGCTAAAAAGCCAAGCTTAAACTAGCCTCGATTCAACTTGTTAGCTCGTGAGCCGNAGGGTGTAAGTGAGTCAAGCCACTCGTGAGCTGGCTTTAGCTTGGCTCGATAAGTCGCTTATGAATTGAGCTCGATGAGCTAAAAAGCCAAGCTTAAACTAGCCTCGATTCAACTTGTTAGCTCGTGAGCCGTTTCGTTTAAAAATAATATCAATATAAAATATACTCAAAATATATTAAATTTAAAGAGTTTATCTTTAATGCATTTAAAATATTTTAAAATTATATATTTTGTATTTTATATTAAGTGATTTCTTATTATTTAACTCCTAATTGCTCATTTTATATGCCATTTTTTTATAACACTACCATAAATTAATATTTTTTTCTCTATTTTATAATAAACAAGCTGGCTCGAACTCGCAGACTTAAGCTCGAGGTTGAGCTCAAACTCAATAAAATTAATCAAGCTCAAGCCGATGGGCTTTCGAGCGCGCTTGACTTGACTCGTGGTATTTAAAGAAGAAGAGAAAGTTATGATGGAATGGGGGACATTTGAAGAAGTCACCATGGGACAAAAANACCTTTGTAGGTTTAAGAATGATCTGTATGAATGGAAGCATGGGTTGTGCAAATTTGCTTATTTTAGAATACATCAATGCTCTTTTGTTGGTCTAAGATTGATCTGTATGAATGGAAAATACAGATATGGAGATCATTTGGCAGCGAATTTAAGATCCATGCAAGGAAGAAGCCTACGGAAGCGACATCACATGAACTTTCATTTGATATATAGATTTTTTTTTTCTTTGGGTTTAGGGCACCTTTCAGGTGTCTAGCTTATATTATTGTAAATTGCATAAGACCATTTTTTGGCAAGTTGTAGGTAGATTTTAGATGGTTTTCTGCTTATTTTGGAAATGATTATGGGCGCTTTGCTTGAGACATTTCTTGTATCATGTATATGATTGTCTCTTGGATCCACGAGTTGCCTGCTTTTTAAAGTCTTCGGTTTAAAACAAGTGAATTTCTCTTGCTTTTTTGTGATAGCTTTCTCGCTAATCTGTTTCATGTTGACTTGAGTGGTAATCATTGGAGGTTTTGATTCTAATACTATTTTAGTTTTTTTTTTTTTCATATATTTGGCCTTTCCTCTTGAAACTGCATATTATCTCGACTCTTAGTTTCAATATGGCATTTTGTTCTGTTGATTTTTATTTCAGTTTTTTGAAAATTTCTTTATATGACGCTGCTTCCCCACTTTTTTTTTCTCATTGTTTTCCTTCATTTTCAGCAACATAACATTTCCTAAGAGTGGATTTGTATTATTGTTTGTTTTGACATAGAGAAGCTTTAGGATTTGCATTTTATCATTTGTTTTGATATACAGGCAGAAAACTATCCTAAACAGACCCTCAAACTCAAGTTCCTATTCCTCAAGCTACTCATCATCCAAATCTTTTTCCCACTTGAGACAATCCAATCGAGACAATCTAAATCAGACGTTGGTTTGGATCGAGTTGTGAATTCAATTTCACAAACGAATTTGATCTCATTTAAACCATTATTTTAAACTTCAAATAGATTCACAACTTAGCTTCCTTTTGATTTTGTTTCCTACACACGGGAGATGAATGAAAGCGAGATCACTCGCAGGCTTTCTACCTTGATAACATAATGGAGCCAAACCATTTGAGCTAAGATTTAAGAAATTAATTTTAGCATGTTAGATTTTACTTAAATAAATAGGGATGTTATTAATAATAAACCAATTCTATTTCCTTAAATTAAGTTTGGTTAACTTATATTACAGGTAATATAATGATACATCTCATCAACTGGGTGCAAAAAGTGCCTCCTTTGCGTCTTGGGCGACGTTATGTCGTTTAAGACATATGTCCGCAAGCTAATAGCCTCCCTTGATTACTTTAATGCCATTTTGCTTCCCTCTACACTTGAGTCCGAAGCCATGTTTGAAAATGCTTCTTATATATTTATATATATATATGAAGCACGGGGTATATTGATGAGGACACAAATTCTAGAGTTAAAGTAAGGTTGATAAATTTGAAAAGGATTTGGGAGGATTATTTGATAAGGAACATTATGAAAATTGAAGATCGCTTTTATAGGATTATAATAAAACCAAGGATGTTAATGAGTCGAGTCAAGCTCGAATCACGAGTCAAGCTCGTGTATTGAGGTTGAACTCAACTCACCTGTTTAATGCAAAATTAGNTAAGCTCGTGTATTGAGGTTGAACTCAGCTCACCTGTTTAATGCAAAATTAGAGCTTGATTAGTAGCTCAAGGTCACTAATGAAATATAATTAGAGTTATGACATGAGCTGGTATCAACAATGGGGAGGGAATCAAGAGTCGTGATGGGAGTTTGCTGGAATAGAGATTGATGAAACTAATGTTGTTTGAAGAACTTGCAACGAGGCCAATAGTGTTGTATCCAAATTTGTTTATGGGTATGCTAGAACCTTACTAATTCAGAGGAGATCGAGAAGGTCAAGAGAAATGAAGTAAAAAGAGTAAAAACCCACTCAATATGATTAAGAATATAGAATGCATGATAAAATTTAGACCCAAGCGCCAAAAAAAGTTGGAATCCTGGCTCGTCTTGAAATCTTCTATTTATAAATAGGGATTTGAGGACTGAAGTGATACAAAAAAAACTTTAGGACATGCCATCTGCATAAAAAAAATGATACAAGAGTCATATAACCTTGATACAAGCATAGACTCAGAATTTGTACTAGTAGTTGGTTGCCGATCATAGTGTTCACTAGGCCCCCTTGTAATACAATCTAAATATCTTCTCAAAATGTGAACTACTATTTGGGCTAGTTTGGTGCGAGGAGTCCACAGTTAGCTCCGATGGTGTCTTCCTTAAGACTTTGTGGTTTTTTCTTTAAATGGCAAATGAGTTTGTTTAGTTTTTGGTTGACAAATACTTCAAACTCGGTTGAGCGAACTATTCGGGGCTTCACTTGACGGGTCCTTTAGTGATCCCAATTTGACAAGTTTGTCTTGAGCCCTATCCTGGTGTGTCCCCTTGGAATCTTACTGGCTAGTTCATTTCATAACTTTCCTTGTGAGTAAAACTAGGGGTGTAAGTGAGTCAAGCCACTCGCTCGTGAATTGAGCTCGATGAGCTAAAAGCCCAAGCTTAAGCTAGCCTCGATTCAACTAGTTAGCTTGTGAGCCGTCTCGTTTAAAAATAATATCAATATAAAATATACTCAAAATATATTAAATTTAAAGAGTTTATCTTTAATGCATTTAAAATATTTTAAAATTATATATTTTTGTATTTTATATTAAGTGATTTCTTATTATTTATCTCCTAATTGCTCATTTTATATGCCATTTTTTTATAACACTATCATAAATTAATATTTTTTTCTCTATTTTATAATAAACAAGCTGGCTCGAACTCGCAGACTTAAGCTCGAGGTTGAGCTCAAACTCAATATAATTAATCAAGCTCAAGCCGATGGGCTTTTGAGCACGCTCGACTTGACTCATTTACATCCCTAGAATGAATCTTCTCATGGGGTGTACATGTGGTATTTAAAGAAGAAGAGAAAGTTATGATGGAATGGGGGACATTTGAAGAAGTCACCATGGGACAAAAACATTTTAGTTGTGATGGGAATGACATTTCATTTCAGTGCCCTAAATCAAGTGATATTGATTTAACTATAATTGTGGAGAAATGGATTTTTTGAGCAAATATATATATTCCTCGACCTCTCAACACATGTCGAATGAAGCCTAATTCGGATGTGGATGAACCATCAAATCTTTTTGATGATTCAAACATGCTCACCCAATCTTTTTTGTGAAACTAAGCCTCGATAACAAAAAAATTTACAAGAACAATAATTTTATATAAATAAAACTTTGTTTATATGAAGTAATGTTAGAGCTTTGAATCATCGACACACTCATTCGTGCATCCTCAAATTATAAAGAACATGATACAACTTGTGGAGTACAATTTTGAGCATGATGATGAACCCAATGACTACAAGTGACTCGGACTGTTGTCACGCATGATTGCACAAATAACACGTAGATTCGAGTCGATCAATCACTATCAAAGCCAACTATAATCATGAACAATGGATGAGTATTCTACAAAGCACGTTGATGAGTCCGAAGATGGTTTGTGATGAAATGGAGGTCAGCGCCTTGTGAGCAATGAGCTGACTGTTAAGATCGAACTTGATCTCATAATACACAATTTATTACCTAAGTATGAACTCAAGGCTTGATAAGCTTGACCTATGAGCGTGTTGGCAAGTTGAGTTTGAGGGAGCTTGTGATCTGGCTTGGCTCATTTACACTTTTAGAACCAACTATACTATATTGCTATGGGTGTTACGCAACAAAGTACCTTGTTGCAATTTGCTTGATTATGAAAAAAAATTCAAAATATTAAGATAGGTGCAAAGGCTTAGCTTGAAGCAGATATTGACAAATGATTATATTTGATAGAGTAAACCCCATTAAACATGAGGTACTATATAATATGATTAAGTATATTTGAATTAAACAATGGATGATTAAAGCTTCATAAATCAGACGGGTAATTAGAGTTTGTGTGGAAAGCTTAAGAGGAAAAAGTATTAAATGAAGGGTTTGTTAGCTACAAATTACGAAAAATTCAAACTAAAATTTAAAAATTATTAAACACTCAAAGAATGGAAAAGGAGGACTCATAAAAAATTGACCTCAATTTTTCAAGAAAAGGTATTTATGATGATGACAATGAAGGCAAACTAATTTGGGTGACACTACCAATTCATAGCGGTTAATGGTATATATATGGTCTTAAGTTGTAGCCAATGACAAAGGCTACTAGTTAATGATTGCAACAATAACATCAATAACAAGCCTTTATTCCACTAAGTGGGTTCGGTTACCTGTATCCTTTTTTTCTATTGTGTCTTATTGAGTGTCATATTTTCATTTAGTAATGATAAATTAAGGTCACTTTTAATACAACATACCCAATTCATTTTAGTTTTGCCTCTACTTTTTTAACATAATTCAAATATGAAACATCTAATCTGCTGATCAGATCATCAAGTGATCGATGTTTAATGTGACCAAACCATCTAATATAATTCTCTCTAATCTTGTCTGCCACTAGAGCCATACCAACACTTTCACGGATACATTCATTTTGCATTGTCTAAGCGTTGAGCCACTTATCCACCTAAGCATTCTCGTCTCAGTAACTCTTAACTTGGGTTTATGCTTCTCTTTTAAAGGTCAACATTCTGCGCCATAAAGCATTGCAGGTCTTGCCAACATCTTATAAAATTTTCCTTAAGTCTAAACAATACTTTTTTATCATACAATAGGCCCAATGCATTCCTTCATTTCAACCATTCAACTTAAGTTCTAATAATAACATCCCCATCTATATCACTTTCACTTTGAATAATAGACCCGGGGTATCTAAAATGTTCACTCTTTTTAAAGATTTGATCACCTATTGTTACAACACTACCACTAGTTCTACTACTACTACTAAAACTGCAATCAATGTATTCAATTTTAGATCTACTCAAATGGTGACCTTTATACTCTAATGTAGACCTCCATAGTTCAAGTATTTTCTAAACTCTTTCTCTTGTTGTCCACAAGAAGGATATCATCACTGAAAAACATACTCCAAGGTACATCCTCCTGTAAATAGTAAGAGCATCCAAAACTAAAGCAAAAAGTTAATTGGCTTAGAGTCGATCCCCTACGTAATCCAACTGAAATAGGAAAATACTTGATCAATCCTCCTTCTGCTCGAACATATTAACAACTCTGGCGTGCATATCTGTAATGAGTTGTAAGATCTTTCTTTCCTATAACTCTCCAAAGAACTTCTCTTGGAGTCTTATCATAAATTTTTTCTAAATCAGTAAAAATCATATGTTGATCTTCCTTATTCTTTTTGTACTTCTCCATCGCACCTTTCAATAAATGTATAGCTTCCATGGTAGACTTGCTTGACATAAATCCAAATTGATTATGAGAAATCTTTGTATGGCGTCTTAGATAATAATGATTGCAATTGAAGCGGCTGAAGACTATAGATTGGTATGGTGGTTAAATTATCAACAAGGATGGACTTGATGCCAATTTTTACGTTTCTGCTCTAATCTGGTTGAATGTCTCATTGCTTTTATATCAATTCTTCTTTAATGGTTCCATAATAAATGGTTGAAGCAATCATTTTGAGCTTTGAATAGGTTTTCTATTACATAACAAGATTTTCATCATATGTGCTCTTTTGAAGTATTTTATGTTCATATATCAATCATGAAAATTAAGAGATCCACAAGTATAAACAAATGTGCATTTCTCTTTTTAGCCCCTCATTCTCCCCTATGAAAAATATTCTCTTAAGGCATGGTTTCAGTGAAAGGAAAGCTTGTATATACTGATTTTATTAGGGCTTGTTTGGGATCACTTCTGTTTTTTATTTTTGCTTTTGTTTGGCTTTTGCTTTTATTTTAAAATATATTTGTTTAGTGCATTTTTTTGCATATTTTTATTTTTTATTTTCTATTAAAAAAAATAGATTGTTTTTAAAACACTCAAAACATCTAAAAATTATTTTGAGTGTTTTTAATGACAACTAAACATATTTTATTTTAAATCAAAACATAAAACAAAAGACGAATAACAAAAGGGATCCCAAATGGCCTCTTAGTGGTTGACTTTTGTTTTTAAAATATTCTGATTACTTATGATTACAAAGAAGTTTTAAAATAAAAACTTGTTTTTAAAATAAAGGCAAAAAAGAAAAAAGAAAAAAAGTTCTCAAATGGGCCCTTTTTAAATTTGCTCATATTTCTTGTACCACATTGCAGAATAACGGAGTGGTCTTGAATTATCCTTGTAGTTCTGCTTTCAGATTCTTTTCAGCCGTTGTGTGAATAATATTGATGACTAACACTCTTCTATAATCTCATTAACTCTCCTTTTTGGAATCAATTATCGATGTGCCTTACTTATCCTTTCATTTATGTATTAAAAAAATATATTGTCCGACATTTTGTTATCCCCTTTATATTCTACTCAGTATTTGCTTGTTAACAGCCGAAGTTTTTTATGATTAGGGTGTCTTCTTACTCTGTTTTCTTTTGTTACTTTGAAGGTGGGAAAATCCATTAATGGGCTGGACTTCTACAGGAGATCCGTATGCTAATGTCGGTGATGCAGCACTTTCATTTGACAGCGAAGATGCTGCGAAGTCATTTGCTGAGCGGCATGGGTGGTACTATGAGGTCTGTGCAGAAATCTCCTCTTGAAAAAGAATTCAATTGATATGGAACCTAATAAAACATCCCAAAAGTACATTTTTATCTTGGAAAATTTACATACATAGCACAAAATTCTTATGTATTTACATATCTCACAACTAAACTTCCATATTCACACACATAGCACTCAAACTTTTTATATCACATAAAAAATAGCACTACTATATCTTTTTAAAAGTGAAATACATCTTTTAATGCATTGGTTTAAAGCACCACTGCTATGTATGTAAATATGAAAGTTTGGGTGTGGGTTATGTAAATACATAAGAATCGTGTGCCACACATGTAAATTTCTTATTAATCATTTAGTGGAGAATGGTTCTGAGCTAACACAACCGGGCCTTCTGTTTAAATACAACTTCTCTGTACATTCATTTTTCTTCAAGTGAAATTAAAGATCCTTTCCAATATCTTCCACTACTTGTAGTTAAAGGCTTACATCAATTCCATCTATATTTGCAACAAGGAACAATGAGTAATTGGACTAAAATTAGAAACAGGTGTAACTATTTTATAATTTGTTCTGCTCATTGGCTCTTTATATATATTTGGAAATTAGGTGGAAATAAATCCATGATCCCTTCAAACAAATTTAGCAAGTTAAAATGTCTCCACAGCTTTCTTAATCATGAATGTTGTCTTAATCTAGTATTCAATCCCATTAATCTTATTTTCAAACCATTTGAGACTAGCAATTTTAATCATCAGTTTGCTAGTTTTATCTTGAATAACAAATTTCTACTACAATTATATGTAGCTTAATTATTGATTTAGTTGTTCAATAACATTAGCTAGTTTTACACGTGCACCTATTACATACATATTTATCTATTTTTTATTTCAAAACTTTTTTTATTATGCTTTAAGTTCTAAGAATAACAGTAGTACTGCGTGCTAGAAATCACCTTTAAAGCATTGTTCGTTTATTATACACACTCTCGAACAAGTGGTTTGATGATTCTTACTCCTTTGGAGTTGTAGCAAAGTTGCTAGCCAGTTTCTATTCTGGGCATAAGGATCACTATTTTTGACTATTGCTAGATCGGTTTCATATGATATTTTTTGCATATTTTCTATCATTATTTAGGATTAGTTTCACATGGCACCTGGGCTTAGCTACAATTCTTGTATGTTGGTTCTCTTCTCGTGATCTTAATGACTAATTATAAGTTAATTTTAGGTTTGT
Organism: Phalaenopsis hybrid cultivar; assembly: GCA_002079205.1. Lineage (NCBI taxonomy): Eukaryota > Viridiplantae > Streptophyta > Magnoliopsida > Asparagales > Orchidaceae > Phalaenopsis > Phalaenopsis hybrid cultivar. Next base: position 8,980 of record JXCR01016070.1, read on the forward strand.
GAATGCCCATGAATTATAATTTTTTGATTAAATCTATGCATCTGCCCGTTCACCAAGCTTGAGCTATAACCTGCTATGATGATATTTTGGGAAATTGTTTTTTAATTATAAAAACTCATTCATGGCTTGTAATTTTAGGGGATCTTGTGCATTTTGTTGGATTTTGATTCATTTTGGTGCGGTATAAGTGTTACTACTAATTTCTGGGGAATTCATCTTGTTGTATGGACGTGAGCTGTGCATTTCCGTGTTTTGTGATTTTTTACTGTTTTCATATACATAATTTGATATTTGTTAGTGAGCATTATTAATTTTAATCAGAATGATTATTAATTGTTTTTAATTGATGCGTGAATAATATTTTTTAATTGTTTTGAATTTCTCTCTTTCAATTTCTTTGAACAGACATTCCTTAAATTTTCTCTTGTTTTTTTTTGTTTCTAATAAGCAGGAATGCTTGTTTTAATTGGTGGTTTTTGAATACGCTAATCTGAAAGTTGGTTTTTGTGGTTTATTTCTTTTGTATCATTTTTTTGTTGCATTAGGAAACCTAGACTGCATGAAGTCCTGCGTAACCATAGATTGTCGCATTTCTTTTGTGAAGGCGCATGCCAAACCATCTTATGTTAGTAGTATATGGGAAGATATACCTCAAAATTCAATAGTTGCAAAGGTTTAGAATGAACATATGCAAAATATGTAGTGTACGAGGGAATTTATTAAGTACATTTTGAGGATACTTGGGACTTTAATACAGTTTAATGATAGATTTGCTTGTAACTTAAATAATGCTATCCTGTAATTCGGAAGCTTGTTGCTCCTCATTAAGAAGCATTGTGCTTAGCCAACCCATAATTTATATTGAAATGAGTTTGATTTTAGCCGAACCATCATAAAGCACCAATTATAAATACTTTAGGTCTGTTTTGAGCTGGGAAGACTTGAATCAAGCTAAAATGGCTTAAAAATCAATTGGCTCAAAAGTGGGTACTTAATTCAATTTAGTTTGACATTATGTATATTTGGTATTTATATGGTCAGAGATGTGAAGGTGAGCTGCTTTAGATTTTTTGAAGATAATGAAAGAGTTTTTTAGATAATTAATCCAATTTTGCTTCCCTGATCTTATTTTTAATGTCTTGTAATTGACGTGTGCGCATGAATGAAATTTTATTTAGGGTGCCAAGTAGGATTCTTTTTCATGGAGTAAATCTTGATCATTTTTTAAATTGTATGTTTATTCAATAAAGTTTAGATTTTAGCGACAATTAAATTATTATTTGGACTGAAAGAAACATATTTGTTCTTTATATATTATTTTTGTAAGTTTACAGTTGGTAACATTTGAATTGTGATTTTTGTGTATTTTCATTATGCATTGCATTATAGATTCATTAATGAATCCTACTGTCTTTATTTCCTTGCAACAAATTGATATTAGATCCTATGCATGCGTCATCCAATTAACTAAAAGCAGGACATATTAATTGGATTGCTGAAAATTTTAATAAAAGGTGCTTTATATGCTTAATATCATATTCTTCCCTACTTTAAGCCATTGTCTGGGTTTGCCTGGTTACTAAAATCAATCATTACCTATTACCTTGATGTTGTTACACGCGGATCTCAATTCTACATTTAAAATTCAGCTGTTTTTCTCGTTCAATTTTGCTTAGAGTGCCTTTTGGGTAAACAAAACACATTAAAGGATCTTAATCCTACACATTTAAAATTCTGTTCTTTTTCTCATTCAATTTCGCTCATGGTTGTCTTTTGGGTAAACAAAACACATAATAATAATAATAATAATAATAATAATTAGATTATAACGGCTATATTTAATTTTTATCTCATGATAATATTTTTTTCTCTTTTGCTTTATTATGTTTTATTTTCTTTCCTTGTTATTTTATTTATTTTATTGTTTTCCATTATTATGCATATTATAATTGCGTTTAAATATCCTTCCTATAAATAAAGTTGAGCTGGTATATTCCAAATTTCTACATGGTATCAGAGCCTAACCATAGATCCATTAGCCACCAGCCTTCTCTGCAGGTCCTCGTTGTTCCTCTATTCTACGGCGCTTCTCCCCAAGATCCTGTTGTTCCGCAAAGTCTCGCAAGGTACCGCTGTCCCACTCTCCTATGGTAATTCACAAGATCCCGTTGTTCTAAGACATTTATCCGCAGGTTCCAGTTCTTTAGCAGCCACACTTCTCTGATCCAGCCCCCACTGTTCCCTCCTTTACTAGTTTTCTGCTGTCCACTGCCCAACCAAACAATAGTTCATCGATGGCTCAGAATCTCAACATTTCCTTTGGCTCAGTCAGAATTATGGCGGATTCCTCTAACTTTGAACCACTTTCAGAAGGTATTCTGGATTCCATCGAAGGATCTGCTCCAATTTCCGCTCCCTTGCAGATTGGAGAATCAGAAACTAACATTATTTTTTAATTGCAACCCATTAACTGAACAACAATAACTTTCTCAAATGGTCCCAAGCTGTGCCTTTGTTCATTAATGGATGTGGGAAGTTTGGTTACCTCACTGGTGTGGTTCATGAGCCTCCAAAGACTGATCTGGCTTTTAGATCCTGGAAAGTGGAGAATTCCATGGTTATGTCATGACTGATGAACTTCATGGAAACCTCAATTGGTCGTTCATACATGTTCCTCACTACTGCTAGTGCCTTCTGGACGCCTGTCCGTGATACCTACTATGATGTAAGAAATTTCGGGCAACTCTATGAGTATCTAAGACCCGAGGGGCAAAACTGGGGTCTAAGACTGTGATCTAGTATTATAATGATCTTGTTGCACTATGGAGGAAATACGATATGTACTATGACTACAATTGGGATTCTCTAGCGACTTATCTCTCTTACAGAAGATCATAGAAAAGGATTGTATGTTTCAATTCCTTATTGGCTTTAACAAAGACCTTGATTAAGTCTGGGATAGTATTCTTGGTCTGGATTCTCTTTCTTCCGCCCACGTTGCTTTTACCAAGATTCATTGGGAAGAAAGCATGAGACTTGTCATGCTCGACACTTCTCCTTCAACTGAATTGTCTAACTTAATCCTCAATAGTGTTCAACCCTCGTCCATGTAACCTCAAACTGGTCACCCCACTTTTGATTACTATCACAAACCCAAACATACTCGGGACAAGTGTTGAAAACTTCACGGTAACCCGACATACAAACCTTCAACCAAATCCTCTACTGTCGAGGGATGCACGGTGACAGCTGAACCAGACACGACTCAGTCAGCTCATACACGGAACATCCTGGAATCCTCCGAATCTCTAAAGAACCGGATGAAACAATTGATCAAGTTTATTGGAGCTAATCAAGTCTCTGCGGGTCTGTCAACCTCTCATGTCTGATAAAGTACTCTTCCTATGACTATTACAGTTTATTCCTCTAATCCGTGGATTATTTATTCAGGTGCAATTGATCACATGACTGGCTGCTCATAAGCTTTCTCGATTTACGATCCGTGCTTTGGAAGAAATACTGTCATAAGTGTTGATGGATCATTGAGTCACATTATTAGTAAAAGGTCGGTTGTACTAACGACCGATCTAACTTTTTGTTTTGTTTTACACGTTCCCGATTGCAATGTAACTTATTATATATCAACAAGTTGACAAGTGATATCAATTGCGTTATTAATTTCTCTTATGATGGTTGTGTTTTTCATGATCGTCGTTTTGGGAGGATAATTAGAACTACCAAAATGAGAATATGGAGGGTGAAGACACGACACTAAAAAATTGTATCCTATCTCAGGTCATTGAATGTCACGTTATGTTGGTAATTTGTCGTTCAAGGCATCATTATTTTTCAATATTTTAAAAAGTTGTATCATTTGATATTTTCTAATAAAAACCTCTCAAACTTCAATTGTGAGACATGCCAGTTAACTAGCATTAACAGGTCCATTACTCACCTCACGCTTACACATCTTCTGCTTATTTCTCCCTCTTTCACAATGATACATGGGGTCCTTGCACTCCTAACTACATCCATAAACTGTGGTTCTTAACATTAATTGATGACCAAACTCGAATGACGCGGGTCTACATTTTAAAAGACAAATTAGAAATCGCTGCAACCTTCCGAAACTTCTACACCTCTTAACTCAATTCAAAACTCTTATTTTGGTCCTTCTACTCTCCCTCTTTCTTTTGTTCTCTCTACCACTCTTCATCCCTCGCTCCCTCCCTCCCTCCCTCCCAATCCATACCTCTACCTAGATCTCACTCCATCCCACATTTTTCTATATCT
>JXCR01016070.1:13965-40587 GCA_002079205.1 Phalaenopsis hybrid cultivar
CCTCTACCTAGATCTCACTCCATCCCACATTTTTCTATATCTATCTTTCTCTCTCTCATCCCATTTCTCTATCTTTTATCTCTCCCATCCACTCTCTCTCTTACTACCGCCTCCCTTTTTCTCTCTTTCACCATTTCTCTCTCTATCTCACTCTCTTCATACGCTCACTGATCTCTAATTTCTTTATCCTTCTTTTATATCTCATGCTATCATTCCCTTTCTCTCTCTCTCTCTCACCATTACTCATTATCTCTTCTCATATTCTCCACCTCTTTGTTTCTCTCCTAACATCTTTGCTATCATTTCCCGTCTCTTCTCTCTCAATCTCTCTCTATTCCTCTTTCGATCTTTCTCTCTTTATTCTCGCACTTCCTCTCTCTCTCGCTCTCCATCTCTCTTGCTCTATCTCTCTTTCTTCCCTTAGTCTCTCTTACTCCATCTCTCTTTGTCTCTCAATGAAGTGTCTATGAGGTCATATATTGATGCGCAGTTACGCAAGTTAACAACTAAAGCATTGGAACGAGTAGCCATGTAATGACTTGTGTATGGACATGCACAGTTACATACAAGCATGCACATTATTTTGTTTTCATGTATAAAATCTTAGTTTAGTGTTGATTATTGTGCTTAGCTCGTTGTTGCTCACTCTACATTGTTAACTTATAGGAAAGGATAAGAAGCATCAAACCAAGTTGCTATATGTGACTTGTACAACTTTAGCATTATAGTTTTTGAAGCTTGTATAAACTTTTGAGAGTTCAATAGATGTATGGATTCCAGATAATTTTATCGAATGGTTGTAGAGTAGAAGAGAGAGATAGATATATAAAAAATTCAACTCTATTTTGAGTGAATTTTTTGTTAGTAAAAGCATTTTCCACCAAAGTTATTGTAGAGACACTCCTCTACAATATGGGGCAGCCGAGAGGAAAAACCGTCACCTCCTTGACGTCGCTTGCTCCATTATGCTTCAATTCAATCTCCCGAAACATTTTTGGAACGATGTCATTCTAACTGTCACATATCTCATAAATAGTCTCCTCCAAAATTCACAAGTTTCGAACCCCCTTAGTCATCTTGATGTCATGCTTCCTTACCAATCGGGTTTTCTCCACATTAGATTCCACGGTTTTTGGGTGCACTAACTTTTTTCGAAACACTACCCCTACTCGGAATAAGCTTGATCTCAATCCATAAAATGTATCTTTCTTGGATCCCCTGAAACTCAAAATGGGTATGCCTTGATCCAATCACAAACAAAATCTATGTGAGTGTTGTTGTCTCATTTGTAAGTGTTTCCTATTTTTCTAGCTCGGTCCCTAGTGAGGGGGGGCTTGAGTTCCCCAACACTGTCCCTTATCCTACTTTTATGGATAGTCATCTCATTATTTCTACCACTGAGGAGTCACATGTCCCATTGATGCGCCATCTCCTCCTCCCATTGTCCGTGTCTGCACTAGACACACTCGTCCCAATTCTCCCACTCTGGATTCTGCTACCTACTTACACGACCTTGACTCCACTCTGGATGATATCCTCATCATGATTCCTCCTTCGAATGAGGATGCGAGTTCTCTGAGTAAGATACACAATCAGACATGTTATCTCTATTCTATGACAAAATATATCTCTTTCCACAGTTTATCACCAACTTATAGAGCATTTGTTACTGCCGTGACGGATCATCAGATCCCTGCTACTATTGTGGTTGCTCTTGCTGATCCAACCTAGAAAATAACAACAATGAAGGAGATGAATGTCATTCAACAGAACCATACGTGGGACATCGTGGACCTTCCTCGGGGTAAGAAAGTTGTATGGTGCCGATGGATTTTCAGCACCGAGCTCAACTCTGACGAGTCCTTTGAACGCAACAAGACAAGATTGATCGTCAAAGGATACTCTCAGACCCATGGAGTTGGCTATGAGGAAACATTTGCTCGTGTCGATAAGTTGAACACTATTCATGTCCTGTTGTCACTTGTGGTGAATCTAGATTGGTTTTTATTCTAACTTGATGTGAAGAATGCATTCTTGAATGAAGAGCTAGTAGAAGATGTGTATATGTCTCTCCCTCTGGGTTTTGATTTAACTGTCTACAGAGGACAAGTGTGCGGGCTACAAAAGTCCCTCTATGGGCTAAAAGCAGTCCCCAAGAGTTTAGTTTAACAAATTCACAAAGGTGGTTGTGGGCCAAGATTTTATTCGGGCTCAATCGGATCACATCCTCTTCTTCCGACATTTCTCCAATGACTAGGTAGCTATCCTTATTGTCTATATTTACAATATTATTTTTACACATAACGATCTCTCATTATTGGAGTCCTTAAAAGACATTTTTTATTTCGTCCTTCGAGATGAAGAACTTGTTGATCTCTCTGGTACTTCTTAGGCATGGAAGTGGCTATGCAATCTCAAGAAAATTATCTTTCCCAGCGCAAATATGTGATTGATTTCTTGATAGAGAATAACCTTCTTCTGTGCAAACCCGTTGTTGTTTCTTATGGATTCTAATGAAAAATTGACCGACATTCCTAATGTTGTACCTGTCAACAGAATTTATTACCAACGCATCGTGAAAAAATTCATCTACCTCGCTTATACTCGTCTAGACATATGTCACGCAATTGGAATAGTGAGTCAATTCATGCATGATCCCTATGAGCATCACCTCCATGATGTCCACCGAATTCTCCACAACTTAAAAAGTACATCTGGTCCAGGTTTATTTTTCTCCCGTCACATCTCTCGGTCTATTGCGATGTATACAGATGCTGATTGGGCTGGATCGGTTCATGATCGACGTCTACATCGAGGTATTGCTCATTTGTATGGGGGCAATCTTGTCACGTGGAAAAGCAAGAAATAGTATGTGGTTGCCCGAAACAGTGCTGAAGCTGAATTCTGACCTGTCCTTAGGAATTTGTTAGCTCTCTGGCTACGCATCATGCTCCGAGAACTCCGTATGCTAACGTTTGTCTCGTTACAGCTATTTAGTGATAATAAGACTGCAATGAACATTGCTCGCAATCTAATCCAACATGATCGTATCAAACATGTGGAGATCGATAAACACTTCATTAAGAAAATGACCGAGTCCGAGGAGATTTGCATTCTAAATGTTCCCTCCAGTGGTCAACTAGTGGACATTCTCACCAAGAATTTGTCTCGTCTTTTGTTCAATACTTTCAAGTTCAAGTTGAACATAACTAACATCTATACTTCAACTTGAAGGGGAGTATTAGATTATAACGGCCATCCCTGCGCCGTTATTTCTTATTATTTGATTGTTACGCTCTGATTATATTTTTCTTCGTTTGTTTTTTTCTATTTTATTTTTTTCCTTGTTATTTTATTCTATTTTTATTAATTTCATTATTATGCATATTGTAATTGGATTTAAATATCCTTCCTCTTATCAATAAAATTGAGTTGGTCTATTCCAAATTTCTACAATAATAATAATAGTAGTAATAACAAGAGCCTTGCCTAATGGCATTTAAGTTAATTGGTTAAGTCTGGAGTAGTGAATAAGCTATTTTAGTGTTGATTTAAGAAATAAAGTAGCTTTGGATGATTGAGCAATATGAATAGTAAAAGCCTTGCTGTTTTGCTTACTCTTTGGACTAATCTTATTTGGCTATAATTCAATCCAAGCTAGTTCAACCCCAAGAGATCGAAGACAAGACTCCAAGGCACTTGGGGGCCATTTCCGATCACTTTTACTTTTTGTTTATCATTTTTTATTTTTTATTTTCGTATGTTTTGATTTAAATTAAAATATATTTGATTGAAGTAATTATTTTTAAAAACGCAATATTATTTTGAAAAACTAGTTAATTTTTTTTAAATAAAAAATGAAAAAAATATAAAAATTATATCCTATCAAACATGTTTCTGAAAAAATGAAAAACAATAACTGGAAACAAAAGTAATGCCAAATAAGCCTTTTGGGAAAGGTTGGCTCCTTTAATTAAGTTTGATCAAAACTTAATTAGCTAATTTTTTTAAACAAATTATTTAATGGTTCTAAAAAAACACGAGATAACTATCATGGCAATCTAAACTATGATCCTACCTTCATTGGAAAAAAAATTACGTCCGAAGTCCTGACATAAGCTGCGTCTAGACAAAAACTGCGATCCACTGGAAGGAACGAAGGACAAAAAATAAAAATAAAAACAACCTCTAGTGGATTGCAACCGTTTTCTGGAAGTAGCCTGCATCCGAACTCCGGACGTAATATTTTTTCTATTGATAGGTATAATACTGAGGAACTTTCATAAGATGGATTGCAATTCAAAATACTTGTTTTGAACATAACCAATTATTTGATTGCGAAACATTGGTATGTGCAAAATCAAAATTAGTGGGGTGTGCTCAATGATTTTGGTGTAGGGATGTAGGTTAAACTAAACTTATGTGGGCGGGCCTAAAATGTAAAATGGCAATAGTTATCTTCCAATAAATATGTGGATTAATTGCATGAATAATTTAAGCGTTGCAAACAACATGAATACTATGATAGATTTCCTTGCTCTTTTAGCTAATGTCTTTACTCCTTCACCTGGAGATTATGTTATTTCAGGAATTTGTTTTATTAAAGATCCTGAATGAGATATTATAAGTGAATTAAGTTTGTTGGCATCCTCGGTGTAAGACCCCTCAGGTCGAGGGTTCGAATCCCCTCTGACACAGTTGACCTGAAGGAGGTGATACTCGAATTGCTAGACACATTAGGAGTGGCCAGAGGCTCGTATAATAGCCTGTGGCCATTCCTTAAAAAAATTAATAAATAAAATAAAAAAAGCTACAATTTATCAGAAGCCTTAGATGTTACTCCATCCAAATCTTTGTGCGTTGAGAGATATTATTAGCGTTCTGTTAGGACTACTGCTCCTATAATTAAATTCGCTAAATTAATATTTACTTTGCATATTATTATCTCACATAATGCTCAGGATTTGTCTTATTTTACAATATTACTGCTACTCTTTTTGTAAATACAATCGTGCTCACAGATCTTCTCATTTTGCAGGTTAAGAAGCCTCATACTCCTCTTTTGAAGGTATTCAATAAATTCATCTTTGGTTATCATCACTGCTTTTCTAGTTATATTTTATTTTTGGATGATTTACATACATACCACTCAATTCCTTTATATTTGCATATCTAACACCTAAACTTCAATTTTTACACTCATACCACCGTAACTATGAATGAAAAATGATGGTATTTTTTATGTGATATGAAAGATTTATGCGGTGTAAATGTAAAAAGTGTAGGTGTTAGATATGTAAATGCATAGCATCTGTGAAGTAATTATCCATGGTATTGGGGCCTAAAAGAAAGTTTTCTAGTTTCTCACTTCCCCTACATGCGCGCGTGGTAGATTTATATACATACCACACAATTCTTTTCTATTTACATAATTGAAGTCCAGGTGTTAGATATGTAAATACATAAGAATTCTCTGGTATACATGTAAATGCCCCTATTTTATATGATATTGTGCTGATGAAAATAATTAATTAACTATTGAGTATAAATCATTCACTTCCATTTTGTTTTTCTAACCCTGCAGGTGAAGTCTTATGCTGATAATTTCAAATGGAAAGGCCTTCCACAGTCTGAAGAACTTTAGGTCCGTTCCATTTCTGATATGTCCCATCTCTGTCTGCTTCTTTATCGCATGAATTTACATGCTGGTTGGATGTCTGATAATGCTTAAGAGTGCTTAATGAGTCATCTTCTTCATTATTTTAATCTGCAAATAATGGCTTTATTTCTATTTTACTACAAAGAAGATTGATCAAATTTGTTTAAAAACAAATGGATATTTACATTCATACCACACAATTCTTATGTATTTACATATCTAACACCCTAAATTTGATATTTATAGCTATAAAACTTTGGTGTCATAAACCTATCATGAAAATTTGTATTTTACTAGTGATGGTGATATTTTTGATGGGATGCTAAAGATATGAGCGGGTATGCATGTAAATATGAATGTTTTGGTATTACATATGTAAATATATGTAAATTGTGTTGTATGCGTGTAAATGCCCCCCCTTATCAGTTTGGCTTGACAATATTTAAGCTTCTTTAAAGTTTCTTTATGGAATAGGATAGTGCGATTCCCATAGTTATGGGGGCATTTACATACATATCATATAAATATTTTGTATTTATCTATTTAACACCTAAACTTTAATATTTACATGTATACCATTCAAATCTTTACCATCACTTAAAAAATATCACTATTATTAATGTTTTTTTTTTAAAATGAAATATACACTTTTTCATGCTGGCACCAAATTGTTATAAATATAAATATAAATATCAAAGTCTTAGGGTCATGTTTGTAATTATTTCATCTTGATTGGCACACATGAATCATATTTTATTGTGAGCTGAAAGGGAAGTCATCTCTTTAATCTATTAGTGTTAGCCTGTATTCATTATCGTGCATTGGCGTTATAAGTTGATTTAACTTATAGGAAAATTTACATGCGTACTGCAAAACTTTTATGTATTTACATAACTAACACCCATGGGTTGAGAAGTTGTGTTTTGATTTTCAAAATAGTGATGTTGGTATTTTTGATGTGATGTTCATGTAGATATGAATGTTTGTGGTATATATGTAAAACACATTATAATTGTGTTGTATGTATGTGAATATTCCTTGTTTTTGTTATGCTTGGATTTTAATTATATAACTTTGGCCTTTCTATTAAAACAAGATCATAAAAATAGAGTTGATATTTCAGCAAAAAAAAAACATTATTGATTGCCAAGTAGGGTTTGTTGTAACGGGTCGCGCCTGAGCAAGCTGCTCGTATACGGTTCTTTTGAAATTAAGACCGGTTAAAATAGGCCCATGTATGATTTGAGAATAGATATTACGTTGAGTCCAATGAAATAACGTCACGTGGGGGTGTCAGAAAAAAAAAAATCATTTTAGTATGAAGGAATATTCTCCCTCCGGTGTTATTTCATGTTATTCAGGTGTTATTGTGGTGTTATTAATGTATTATTGTGTTATGAAAATATTCTCATTGTTATAGTAACAAAATAACACATCAATACCACTACAATAACATCTGAATAACATGAAATAACACGAGCAATATTCCCTGTCTTATCGGGCCGGATCATAAGAAAACAAGTTTTTTTTCTGTCAGCTCCACGTGGAGGTGATTCATTAGACTCCGAATGTATCTCTACGTTCGGATACGTTCGGACTCCGAACGTAATAATTTTTCATCATTCGACTCGTTTAAATTAAATAAAATTATATAGGTTGACATCATTTCTTTGCAATGAAAAGAATAGATTCACGTGATCACATGAGTTATAATGATTTAAATTTAATATATATATATATATATATATATACTGTGTGTGTGTGTGTGTGTGTGTGTCATTGTTTATTTTGAACTAAATGACATAAAACAATTAAATTCAATTATAATTCGAGTTAAAAAAAAAGTGTACATGTTTAGCTCATTTATTTAATAAATGATTCAAATACAAATTATTTAATTAGCAACTCGAACAATAACATTTTTTATGGCCATGCATACAATGACATTTTACGTATGAATTAAATTAAAATAATTATATTATTTTTAATGTGATATCAACTATTTGGATAATGTTTAGGTGTTGATATGTAAATACATAGGAATTGGGGGCTGTGTCTATAACCACCCTTTTAAAAAACATAAAATTAAATTAAAAATAAAATATAATTTCAAGGTCGTTAAATAATTAGTTTTGCATTTATTTATTTTTATCAAATTAGACATCAAAATTCTAGCTAAATATTTCTTTAAAGAATAGGTGAAATATATAATAAAAATCTTACATATATACCAGCCAATTTTTATTGATCAAGTTTAAACTTTTGCTTTTTAACATTTCTACCATCTAAATTTTTTTAGGAGCATTTACATACATGCCACCCAATTCTTTTGTATTTATATATCTACCATCTAAATTTTATATTTATTCCACCCAAATCTTACTTATCACATAAAAAATAACACCATTTTAATTTTTAAAAAGTAAAATACATATGTTCATGTGCCGGTCCCAAGCCCAGATTCATGTAGCCGACCCCACCTAGTGGGATTAAGGCTTTGTTGTTGTTGTTGAAGTAATTATTTTCATGTACAGGAAATGTGACAAACTTAAGTCCATAAGAATTGAGTGGTATGTATGTTATTTTGTAAATTTAAATATTATTTTAAAACTAATATCAGAAATACCGAAGCAATTTTAAATAAAGAAAATGTCAAATTAAAATTTTGTTTTTTAAGACCATGAAAAACATGAACATTCTAAAATTAGAATAATATCAATTATTTTCATATTAGACTTTTATTTAAAAAGAAATTGATATTCACAATTTTAGAAATAAATTAGCTTTTACGATTAATTTAAAATATAAAATAATAAATAAATAAATAAGTTTATATCTTTTACGCACGTTTGAATGTCGAATTAAATTAATTATTCCATTTCAAATCCAATCAAATGTAATAATAATAATAATAATAATAATAATAATAATAATAATAATGATAATAAAAGGAGAATACGAATGGGAATAAGAACACGAACAAAAGAAAAAAAAGAAGGGATTGGAATAATAAGTATAATAAGAACAAGAACAAGAACATGAACATGAACTTGAATTTTAAAAAAATAAGAATAAGAATATGAATACTATCACTAATAATAATAATAATAAGAATAATAAGAATAATAAGAAACTTTAACATTTATTCTTGTTGAGTGCTAGTAAATCTGCGACAGTAGAGTGATGTATTTATATCTTAGTGTTGTACGAAGATCAAACACGCATACATGAAAAGAAATTGACGGCGGGGACATGAATATTTACGTGGAAAATCTAAAAGGGAAATAAAAAAACTATGGGGTCAGACCCAGTTGAAATGATTCCACCATGTTAATATAGGTTAGGACACTTAATTGGCCAAAATCAATATTACTTAAATGACATAAATTCCACTAGGGGTTTGTTAGGAAAAAAAAAACCAATCAATTGAACAACTCAGAGCGATCCCTTTGATCAAATGATATTTTATGAGCATTTGAGTGCCTTAATGATGACAAAATTGAGTAAATTTAGACTTGTTGGATTCAGGTCGACGAGACACTCGATTTGATTATAAGTATGTCAAATTTGAATCCATTTGACTTTTTAATTGCCCATACAAAACCTCCAATTGAGGTTAAATGATTTAACCCGAACTTGATTAGACTCAGATCGAGCTAATTTTAACTTCATTTTTTAAATAAGATATGGAGTCCTCAATCATTTTCCACTCATTTTATATTATGTTTTATGTGTCCCCAATCATTTTCCACTCATGTTACATCATTTTTTTATTTTCAACTTTTGTATTTTAACTAAGAAATAAATGGATTTATGAGTCAATTTGTGATTGGCCAACTTTGTGACTCAGATTATAAATTCTGATCGTGAACCTCACTAATTAGTGGAGCATAAGTAATGCGTCTTATCTATAATTAATAAATATTCTTGATGCGTTATAAAGTATTTTTTATTATCCAACATAAATCTTAATGTGTGCTAGGAGATTCATGACAGTAGAGTAATGAATTATCATCTTAGCATTGTACGAGAATCCGACACGCACTCAGATAAAAATAAATAACCAGCATAGACACCAAAAAATTTATGTAATAAAATCCGGAAATGGAGGAAAACCATTTGGCCTTGCCAAATTGATATGCTATACTGTGAGATAGTGACTATAGTTACAAACTCTTATCTCAAGGCGGGAAAGGATAACATAGTTTCTTGAGCTACAATGTCAACGTGCAAATGAGGTCATTGCCCCACGGTAGCAAACCGTCACAGTGGAGAGAAGATATTGGAGTTTCAGTTCACCTTCTTCGGGGTTGACACGATGTTTGGTATGATACACCACTTCTTAGGTTGTTCCACGACATCGGTTGTTGCTTCCCACAGTGCTTCATCATACGAAGCAGGCGAAAACTCATGGTGGTCGATTGAGGCAGCTGGCGTGCGGTGGTTGATGATGGTCGATGGCTGCAGGAGCAGTGGGTGTTTGTTGAATCATCAGTGCAAGATCCTGGACTTCAATTCCATCTTCTCCAGGCCATGGTCTTTCGCTTGTTTAGAATCTAATCCCCTTTGAAGAGGGGGATTGTGCTCTATTTATAGAAACTATGTTGCAAATAAAGAAGGAACTCAGACCACTATGATCAGAAGGTTCGAAGAGGTCCCTTTGTGTTTGATGGACATTTGCGTGTTTTAATGATGTCAAAATTAAGTAACTGTGGACTCATTATAATCATGTTGTTGGGATGTTAGATTTGACTATAAGCTTGTTAGGTTTGAAATATGTTTGACATTCTAATTGTGCTTGGAGAGCTTGTATAAGTGGTTTAATGGTTTGATTTAGCTTGATTTGAATCTGATTTGGTCAGTATTGTTACTATTGGGTCTGTCTCGTCGAGCTAGTCATTTTGACTATATGTTTGCTTAAATTAGAGTTTTGACTGAATTTTAATCAAAGTTTGAACATTTCTTACTAAAAAAGTTGTCACGAGATTCACATCTACCAAGATTCATAACAGATGATTAAAAGTTGTTGACAACATATCAAATCTTCAAACACTTTTAAACAATTAATGTTCTGATTCAATTTAAAAATCAACTAGGTAATGATTTCAACAAGTTTATAGTCAAACTGACCGTCTCGACAAGCCAAACACAACGATACCAAAATTGTTTCAATCTAAATCCAATCAAACCCAAATCAAGCCATTAATGCACATTTGGAAGCTTTAAACCTTCAATTGAATGATTAAACGAACTCCAAAGACATATTTATAGTTAAATCGAGCATATTGATGAAAGGAATTCAACAACTTAAGATCACTCAATTTTGAAGTTATTAAGACCCTGAGATCATGAAATAAAAAATTCTTGTATGATCAAGGGGGGCCAATATAAACTGTCCAATCCAATGGTTAGGGAAGTTACGTGCCAAATGATTAAAACTCTCCTACCTTAGAGGCTATGATTAGGCCCCTTATTTTCACTTGAGGGAAAAAAAGGGAAGAAGAGGAATTTTAGATCTTGTTCTAGGCTAAGGACCCTACATTAATTTTTGGCCTTTTATAGCTGCTGACCATCATAAACTATTACCTATCAACCACCATCGATCACCGCCTATTAACCATCATCGACCACCGCCAATGATCACTAATTATTGTTGCCTACCTCTAGTTGTCGTTGACTTTGCTTGCAAATTTCGTGTCTCAAATATGATTGCAACATATAACACACATGTTGGAGACCCGATGATATCTTCCGACCTTTTTAGTAGTCGACCACCGTGACCACCGTCGACCATCACCACATGCCGATGCTGACCAACGTTGACCACTTCTTATGGTTGTCATAGCCATAATACAATGGTTATTCATAACACCTGTATTTTTCTTTACGTTGTATAAATATTAATATAGTATTTGCTGTGAAATTGTAACCTACATTTATATTTACACCAAACACTACATTTTACACCAACTACAACATTTAAGTTGGTGTTTGGACCCCATTTCTATTGCAGACACCGACTACGGTGTCTAATCTCTGTGACAAATTAGTACTGCTACAACCATCATCTAATCCTCTATGGCCAACTATTTCAATTACAGTCAAGAACCATGATTGTTATAGTCTAATTATAGCTATTATAGCTAAACTATTATCATGATTATCAGTTTTGTAATTTCATCTTCTTTACTTCAGGAGAATAGTTGACATGTATTTAAAATTACATAATATATTATTTTTTATTTTAATTTTTCTTTTTAGAATTTTCTGCATAAAAATTCTCGCATATATTTTTTATTTATCAAAATATTACTTTATGGCATCGAATTTTAAAAAACTCGTCAATTCTGATGTGAAATTAAGAGCGCCGGCCCTCAATAAAGTTTTTATTTTCAGAAAATGGTGCTCTGAATCTTCCCTTGGTGGGACACTTCTGGCCGGCAAAAATCTCTTTATATATATATATATATATATATATATATATATATATATATATATATACANCCGACAATGATATACTATGAGATAGTGATTATAGTTAACAAACCCTTATCTCAAGGCAGGAAAGGATAACATAGTTCCTTGAGCTACAATGTCACCGTGCAAATGAGCTCATTGCCCCGTGGTAGCAGACCGTCATAGTGGAGAGAAGCTATTGGAGTTTCAATGCACAGTCTTCGACACAATGTTTGGTACGATACACCGCTTCTTAGGTTGTTCCACGACATCGGTTGCTGCTTCCCAAGTGCTTCATCATAAGGAGCAGGCAACAACCCATAGTGGTCGATCAGGGGCAGCCGACGTGCGGTGGTTGATGGTGGTCAATGGTTATAGAGGCAATGGGTGTTTGCTGAATCGTCAATGTAAGATCCTGGAATTCAATTCTCTCTTCTCCAGGATATGGTTTTTCTCTTGCTCAGAATTTAATCCCTTTTCAAGAGAGGAATAATGCTCTACTTATAGAAACTATGTTGCAAATAATGAAGGAATTCATACCACTATGATCAAAAAGACCGGAGAGATCCCTTTGGTCGAACGGTATTCGATGGACATTTGAGTGTCTTAATGATGTCGAAATTGAGTAATTGTGGACTCATTAGAATCATGTTGTTGGGATGTTAGATTTGATTATAAGCTTGTTAGGTTTGAAATATGTTTGACATTCTAATTGTGCTTGGAGAGCTTCTAAAAGTGGTTTAATGGTTTGATTTAGCTTGATTTGAATCTGATTTGGTCAGTTTTGTTACTATTGGGTGTCTCGTCGAACTAGTCATTTTGACTATATGTTTGCTTAAATTAGAGTTTTGGCTGACTTTTAATCAAAGTTTGAACATTATTTACTCAAAAAGTTGTCACGAGATTCATACCATGTCCCAAGATTCATAACGGATGATTAAAAGCTGTTGACAACATATCAAATCTTGAGACACTTTTAAATAATTAATGTTCTGATTCAATTTAAAAATCACCTAGGTAATGATTTCAACAAGTTTATAGTCAAACTGACCGTCTCGACAAGCCAAACACAACGATACCAAAATTGGTTCAATCTGAATCCAACCAAACCCAAATCAAGCCATTAATGCACATTTGGAAGCTTTGAAACTTCAATTGAATGGTCAAATGAACTCTAAAGACATATTTATAGTTAAATCGAGCACATTGACGGGAGGAATTCAACAACTTAAGATCACTCAATTTTGAAGTTATTAAGACCCTGAGATCATGAAATAAAAAAAAGCTTGTACGATCAAGAGGAGCCAATATAAATTGTCTAATCCAGTGGTTAGGGAAGTTACGTGCCAAATGACCAAAACTCTCCTACCTTAGAGGCTATAAGTAGGCCCCTTATTTTCACTTGAGGGAAAAAAAGGGAAAGAAGAGGAATTTTAGACCTTGTTCTAGGCTAAGAACCCGGTGTTAATTTTCGGCCTTTGTAGCTGCTGACCACCATAAACTATTACCTATCAACCACCATTGATCACCGCCTATTAACTACCANGGGAAAGAAGAGGAATTTTAGACCTTGTTCTAAGCTAAGAACCCGGTGTTAATTTTTGGCCTTTGTAGCTGCTGACCACCATAAACTATTACCTATCAACCACCATTGATCACCGCCTATTAACCACCATCGACCACCGCCGATGGTCACTAATTGTTGTTGCCTACCTCCAGCCGTCGTTGACCTTGCATGCAAATTTCGTGTCTCAAATATGACCGCAACATATAACACCCATGTTGGAGACCCGATGATAGCTTCCGGCCTTTTTATTAGTCGACCACCGTGTGACCACCGTCGACCATCACCACCTGCCGGTGCTTACCAACACTGACCACTTCTTATGGTTGTCATAGCCAAAACACAATGGTCGTTCATAGCACCTGTATTTTTCTTTACGTTGTATAAATATAAATATAGTATTTCGTGTGAAATTGTAACCTACATTTATATTTACACCAAACACTACATTTTACACCAACTGCAGCATTTAAGTTGGTGTTTGGACCCCTTTTCTATTGCAGACACCGACTACAATGTCTAATCTCTATGGCTAATTAGTACTGCTACAACCATCATCTAATCCTCTATGGCCAACTATTTCAATTACAGTCAAGAACCATGACTGTTGTAGTCTATTTATGACTATCATAACTAAACTATTATCGTACATCTATGATGATCAGTTTTATAATTTCATCTTCTCTAATTCAGGAGNGCCCGATGATAGCTTCCGGCCTTTTTATTAGTCGACCACCGTGTGATCACCGTCGACCATCACCACCTGCCGATGCTGACCAACACTGACCACTTCTTATGGTTGTCATAGCCAAAACACAATGGTTGTTCATAACACCTGTATTTTTCTTTACGTTGTATAAATATAAATATAGTATTTCGTGTGAAATTGTAACCTACATTTATATTTACACCAAACACTACATTTTACCCCAACTGCAGCATTCAAGTTGGTGTTTGGACCCCTTTTCTATTGCAGACACCGACTACGGTGTCTAATCTCTATGGCAAATTAGTACTGCTACAACCATCATCTAATCCTCTGTGGCCAACTATTTCAATTACAATCAAGAACCATGACTGTTGTAGTCTAATTATGGCTATCATAACTAAACTATTATCGTACATCTATGATGATCAGTTTTATAATTTCATCTTCTCTAATTCAGGAGAATAGTTAACTTATATACTTAAAATTACATAATATACTATTTTGGATGGGCTCTGTCTTATTATTTTATTTTTTTCTTTTCAGAATTTTCCACATAGATATTACTTTATGGCATCGAATTTTTCAAAACTCGTCCATTCTGATGTGAAATTAAGAACGCCGGCCCTCAATAAAGCTTTTATTTTNCTTAAAATTACATAATATACTATTTTGGATGGGCTCTGTCTTATTATTTTGGATGGGCTCTGTCTATCGAATTTTTCAAAACTCGTCCATTCTGATGTGAAATTAAGAACGCCGGCCCTCAATAAAGCTTTTATTTTCAGAAAATGGTGTTCTGAACCATCCATTGGTGGGACACTTCTGGCCGGCAAAAATCTCTTTATATATATCTATATATATGTGCACTTATAAATTAACTTACGAAGGGTCGCATAATTTGATTAACGAATATGATAATTTTAATTTAATATGATATATATGCGTGAAGATTGAGTGCTTATAAATTGTTCGGTTGCCGTATCATTGGAGCTCGAACCAGTGCTTCTCTCTCTTCACCGCCTAACTTCATCTTCCTCCGCAGTCTATCATTTTCATGGATATGGAGATAGGCAGGTCCATGCCGGAGTTCTCCGGCCATTGTGAAACTCCGGCGACCCGAAAACGTCTACCTTTCTGTTTTCCTCGAGCCAGCTCAGTGAGTTGTTGAATCCTTGTTCNTTCTTCACCGCCTAACTTCATCTTCCTCCTCAGTCTAACATCTTCATGGATATCGAGATAGGCAGGTCCATGCCGGAGTTCTCCGGCCATGGTGAAACTCCGGCGACCGGAAAACGTTTACCTTTCTGTTTTCCTCGAGTCAGCTCAGTGAGTTGTTGAATCCTTGTTCCGATCAATTAAAAAACACGGCCTACATTTCTTAAACCCTACGTTTTCTTCTTCACTTTTTTTGATGAACTGATTTATTATTATTATTATTTGATGAGGGCTGTTATGGGAGTAAAAAATATTCTGCTCATCCGTACATTCGGATGACCAATCACCAGCGGCCACGTCGCCCTCTGTACCACTAAGTGACAACCAACCCGACTAGAGAGAGAAATTTAGCCTTTAATTTAATTATCAAACACCTAAACTCCAATATTTACAACTTAACCCCCTAAAATTTACATCTTTCACAAATTTACCACTCTCCATTACATGCAAAGCTTCCATTTCTTATTTATTTAATTATATCACACCCAAAATTTGATTTTTACATAGGTTCCGCTGCTTAGCATGTAAAAATAAAAAAAAAACAAAGCATGGGTGAGACACTAAATACATAAAAATTGGATGCTATATATGTAAATTATTCTTTTTTCAGGGATAATTACGTAAAAAGCACCAAAAACATTGCTATTTACACCTATTGTAAATATCAATATTTTGGACGCCCTGCATGTAGCCCTTTTCTTTAATAGCCACCGTTCTTAAATTAATCTCCAGCACCTTTCGATTTATTGTCATTATTATGCTTGTATATTATTATATTTTTATATTAATAACACACATTTTTGTACTATTGCAATATTGTTTTTTCGTCCCATTACAATTATTTATTTATCTATTTATCTTATCGTGGGCAGAATAGCAATTATTGGAGAGATATTGTTCTGGCTTATAAGACGCTGGGAGTAGTGTTTGGAGGTCTTGTTACTTCACCCCTGTATGTTTATCCCTCCATGAACCTGCAATCTCCTACAGAAGAAGATTATTTGGGTATTTACAGCATCATGTTCTGGACTCTGACTCTGATTGGTGTGGTGAAGTACATCTGTATTGCTCTGAATGCCGACGATCACGGCGAAGGTGAGACATACAGTTTATGTTGCGGACAACGTACGTGCGGATTGGTGGTGGTATTGTGATGAATGTCATCATAATACTGCCACGATACTAGCAAATCAGTAACTATTCGTATCTATTCTGTCCGCACGTAATATTTCTTACTTGCTACGACGTTTTATTGTGCTGTTGTTTCTTTTGTTTTCTCGTGGAGGGTTTATGTGCATGTCGCGTAATTCTTATATATGTGTTTACATGGCTAACAACTAAAATTTACTTTTTTACATTTATGGCTTGCTACTCTTTGTATCACATAGGAAATAAGATGGTCTATGCAAAAATTGAAGTTTTGGTGATAGGCATGTAAATAAGTAGGAATTAAGTGGTATCACATACAAAATATTAGTATTTTATATCAAGTGATCTCTTATTATTTCTTTCACTTATTCTATTTATCATTATATCGTAACATTGACTTATATTAATATTATTTTCATTCTTACATAATAGAAAGGTTTGCCCGTGAGCCAACTTTAACTCGTCAACTTATGAGCTAAAGCTAGAACTCAATTAGTTAATCAGACTTAATCTCAAGTAGAGGGTAATTTGAGTTAAATTCGATCTCTTCACACTGCTTGATTTGTCTATGTCGGCTCCTTGCAAAGCAATAATTGATCGCACTAATTGATATGTTCATCCTTCTTAATGCAAATTTCTTATTATGGCTTCAATAAGGACTTTTCCTTCTGTGGAAAATTTGGCTTATACACCAAATAAGGATTTCTTGTCTTGATGAATCTAAGACTTTTCAATCTAACTGATTAGCTTCGAAAATATTATTTTAGAAGATTATGAGGTTAAAATCAAATCAAAATATCAAATATAACCCTAAAATATGAAAAATATTATATCCGCACGTACGCATAACAAAGTGTATGGCAACGTGGCACGAGTACTTGGTGTCCGGACTTGCGGTATCCGGACATAAAATTTTCTCCTAAAATATAAGCATGATTGACGTCACTATTTGAGAGAGATTTTTTTTTTTTTTGGGTTGAGTGGAAGGAGTAATTAACTTTGGGTGCATATATAAGGTTTTAACTTTTGATATTCATGTGTGTTGGAAGATTTGTGCTCGAAGATTCGCGGCGTTAGAGTGACTATTTAGTCTTAGTATTGCACGAAAGTCCAACACACATTCAAATAATATAAGTGATAGGTAAAAATACCATAAGTTCTTACGTGGAAAACCATGGAAGTGAAAAATTCATAAAGCCTAGCCCAGTCATAATGATCTACTGTGAATTTGTGACTGCACATTTTCTCGAAACACAATGCTCGTTGCGCAACAATCGGGAGTGATTGTATTTGAGAGTAATTACTGGAAATTTAGTATATCGTCTTCAAGATGAGTCATTGCACAGAGTTTAGGACGATACACTGCTCCGTCAGGTGCTTCGTTAATCAATAACTTATGCCAAGATTTTGCAGCTTACATCGTGATTTCACAAAGGGTTTTCATTGCAATGAGCAGGGGGTCGCCAACGGTGGTCGACAACAACTGACAAGCATTGGTCGCCGACGGCCGACGAGCATTGGTAGATGGTGTTCGGTGGCTGTAGGAGTGGGAAGCGTTCACCAGGTCTTCGGTTCAGAATGACACTGGAATTTAGCTCCTTCTTTGAGAACTAGCTGTAGATTCGTCTCTTCTTTTAGTTCAAGGCTTAGATCCCCTTTCACGAAGAGGCTTGGAGTGGCTTCCTTACAGATAAAGAAGGAATTCATACCACTCCAAAAGGCAGTCTAGAGAAATTCACCTAATCAAACAATATTTTTATGGGCATTTAAGTGACTTAAGGATGTCAGAATCAATTGATATTAGACTCATTGATTTTGTCTCATTGAGAGGCTCGATTTGATTATAAACTTGTCAAATTTGGAATCCATATGATCTTCCAATTATCCACTCAAAATTTTCAAAAGCGATTTAATGACTTTATCTTGGCTTTATTTGACTCGGATTTGATCAATTTTGGTGTGTTTGTCTTGTCAAGCTAGTTAGTTGGACCGCAAGTTTACTGAAGTCAGAGTTCTAGATAATTTTTAATTAGAGTTTGAATGTTTCTTGTTAAAAAAAAATGCTTCGATATATGCAGTAATCACTTCGAGATTCCTGTCAAATGTCAAATTTTATTGATGATGTATAGGATATAAATGAACCATGGTCTAAACATTTTAACAAATCTTATTAAAATAAGAAAATTTTACATACACAAATCTTATGTATCTTTTTACCTCACTTAAATTTTGATATTTACATTCATAGCGATTCAGTGCTTTAAACGAATGCTTGAAAATATGTATTTCACTTTTAGAAAATATGATATTAGTGTTATATTTTTACTTAATATTAAATTTTTTAGGGCTATATGTGTAAATATGAAAGTTTAAAATTGAGATATGTAAATACACACTTAGTTTTTCATTGCATAATCTTCATAATCAAGAAAATTTTATTTATCTTCATGTAAGACACAAAATTACCATAGAAAAATATTGTCATGCTCAACGGAATCTCTCCATAGTTGAAGTTACTATGGTAGGACTGTAATTATGATTATAGGGTAATACATTTAATTAAAGATGTTCATGTTTCTTTTTTATTGTGACATTCGATAATTAACAATATTTTCAAAAAGACGTCACTTGAGTTCAAGTTCAACGATTGGATTTTTCTATAGTATATGTGACAGCTTAAAGATAAAACTGAATATTACAAAACTTTAGTAGAAGAAGGTCATTCGATCTCACTGGTTTTGATGAGTTTACATAAATGTAGGAGGAACTTTTGCTCTCTATTCACTGCTCTGTAGGCACGTCAAAATTGGCATTCTTAGATCGAAGAATATTGATTCAAGCTCGCGTTCTAATGATTCTATGATCATGGAAACAAGAAGTAAACTTGGAATGTTTTTAGAGAAAAGTGTAATAGCACAAAGGATTGTGCTCTTCATATCAATGTCAGGAGTGTGTATGCTTATTGGTGATGGCATACTTACACCGGCTATTTCAGTTTTGTCAGCTATTGATGGGCTTAGAGGTCCTTTTCCCAAAGTAAACAAAGGTAAACTTCTCAAATAAAAGTACTAGAAAGACCACATAATTTTTAACAAATTCTTTTACATACAAAAATTTGAAATGTTGCAGCCATTGTGGAGGGTGTTTCTGTTGCTGTGTTGGTTGCTCTTTTCCTATTGCAGAAGCATGGCACTTCTCGAGTGAGTTTCTTATTTTCTCCTATCATGGGTGCTTGGACCTTAACTACTCCTATGTTAGGTGTATATAGCCTCCTGAAATGCTATCCAAGCATCTTCAAGGCTTTGTCACCTCATTACATAATACAATTCTTCTTGAGAAATGGAAGAGAAGGTTGGCAATTGCTTGGGGGTACCGTCTTGTGCATCACAGGTATATTATTCTTAAACATTGTTATCTTCTTTTTGACAAAAAAATCAAAATGATTTTTTGATATTATTCTTAAACATTATATTTTTGTCATGATTACTATACGAGAGACTCTTTGGATCACTTTTTTCATATTCAAGGGCTGAAATGGAGCATTGCAAAACTCTTGACTAATAAATTGACCACATTAAAGTAGTTGAGGCGCCATTTTGGATCAAAATTGTTCATCATTCTCGCCTAAAAATGTGTACAATATCAATTTTGCCTTTTCCTTTTCCAGGCGCAGAAGCAATGTTTGCTGATCTAGGCCATTTCAATAAAAGATCAATTCAGGTATGTGATTCTAAAGTCAGATCATGAAATCACCAGCAAACTAGTGGCTTCTTGATTAATATTTTATATTTTATAAATCTCATACCTTTAAGAATTGTATAATATTGTCGATCTCTTCGTATTTGCAGATGGCCTTTCTTTTAACCATATATCCTTCATTAGTCCTTACATATGCTGGTCAAACTGCCTATCTCATCAGACATCCAAACGATCATAGAGATGGATTTTATAAATTTGTTCCACATGCTGTGTATTGGCCCATTTTTATTATTGCAACACTTGCAGCCATTGTTGCAAGCCAATCTCTAATATCTGCCTCTTTTTCTGTCATTAAGCAATCAGTATTACTTGATTATTTTCCTCGTGTTAAGATAACTCACACATCCCATAAGAAAGAGGGCGAGGTCTATTCTCCTGAAACTAACTACATCCTCATGGTTCTATGTGTACTGGTCATTCTTTATTTCGGAGATGGAAAAGATATAGGGAATGCATTCGGTATGATAAGTCAAACTTGTTTCAAGTATATTTTGTTCTATATATCTAACTATTTTATTTCACATATAATAAAGTTTGATATATTGTTCATGTATAACATTCATTGCAAACAAATCTAACTGCTTCCAGGTCTATGATAACTAAAATTCAATCAGGATATCTTGAACTAAATTTTTTTATTCTTTTTTCATTTGTTTTCCTTTCATATAAAATCATATTAATGCACATAATTTGTTGCAGGTGTTGTGGTTATACTTGTAATGCTCATCACAACAATACTACTAACAATAGTCATGTTGATCATTTGGAGGACTCCACTCATAATCGCCATGTTATATTTTGTTCCATTTTTCATCATGGAAGGAGTTTATACTAGTGCGGTTTTCACCAAGATCCCTGAAGGTGGATGGTTTCCTTTCATAATTTCTATCATCCTTTCATTCATAATGTTCTCTTGGTACTATGGGAGGCAGAGAAAGTTAGAATATGAGATGAACAATAAAATCTATATAGACTACCTAAATGAAATCATGTCAGTTCCACAAATAGATAGAGTTCCAGGCCTGTGTTTCTTCTATACCAAGGTACAAGATGGGATTACACCATTATTTGGACGATATCTAAAGAACATGAGGTCCTTGCATAAGGTGACAATCTTTATCACTCTTAAATATATGTTAGTTGCCAAAATGAATTCTAATGAAAGAATTATCATAAGAAAACTTGGGATTAATGGAATATATGAGTGCACAATCTACTATGGTTATGCTGATTGCATTACTATGGAGGGAGATGAATTTTTTTCTCAAGTCAGAGAGAGTTTGGAACAACATATCAGGATGAATACGGATGGAAATTGTCTTTTTATTGAAGAGGAACTTTTTGAGCTAGCAAAAGCAAGAGAAGAAGGGGTTGTTCATGTTAGGGGGAAGGCTCTTTTTCATATAAGTAAAAAAACCAACTTGTTCGATAAGGTTTTACTTGGATTCTATGAGTTTTTGCATGGCAACTGCAGATCTGCATTGTCGAGCATGGGCATTCCCCTTCATCAGAGAGTGGAGTTTGGCATTCTATATGAGACATGAATGTCATGATAGAGATGAAAGCATGTTATGAACATTCTTATCTAGATTTTATTATATATGTGTGATTTTAGATTAATTGACACTAAGTATATATTTGATGTATATCCATCTAGCAATTTTGATGTTATCAATCACAAGCAAATTTATCTCATTTAATCCTTTGTCCAAGTGTAAGACATCTTTTTGTTGTCTAAGTGTACGACACTTTCGGTTTATTTGTCATGTTAATCTCATAAAAGGTAGACATATTCCAATATTTTCCTAAAGTTTGTTTGACATTATTAGTATATTATAGTCCATCATAAAAAATTATGATGAATATATTAATAATGACAATTCTCTTGATAACATCAAACTAAGGTCGTAAATTTTGAATTGATTTATATCCCTTACCTAATCTATAAAACCTTTATTTGATCGAAATCAATCAAACTCTTATAAACAACTTCTATCAAGTAGAATTTCTTTTTCAATAGCCCCTTTAAAAATTTACCACTTTAAGATCTTAACTAATGTTTCATAAGCAATAAACATTTGTTGACATTAAAATTAACAATGTTCACAAAATGACTCCAATTTAAATTAATTTAAATGTTATATTCAATATGGACATGTTTACTCCATTTAAATATTAATTTATATGTTAAATGTTGGCATCCATTTATAATGTGATACACACATAACATCCTCGTTGAGTGCACGACACTGTAATTGAGGTCTACACCATCATAGTCGTGCCCTGAGTCGATCATGGCCAAGCCAGCTTTGCTTTCGGTATCCTTCAGGTTGATGTTGATTCCCGTGACACATGGTTGTATCTTGTTGATATAGACATTCTCGTGGTGCAGACTGTTGACTAAAGTTCCTCGCACCGTGTTCAAACCTTAAGTCCAAGGCTCAGATAGATGGATTTCATGTTGGAATCACTTTGCTCAATGATATGTAGATAGTTCAGTTTCTTAAACTCTTTTGAAACTCTTTTATTGTTTCTACAGAGGTCCAAGGACATGACTTGCTCACATTTGATCCTCCAGAAGTCCCACGAGACTTGGAACCCACCTTAGCGAGCTTCTCCAGAAGCTCAATTTTTCTGGGGTCCAGCATGACAACGACTTATTTAGGCATGACCACACCCAGTTAGTGGTGTGACCATGCCTAAATCGGGCATGACCACGCCAAGACCACCCTAAACTGCCTAAATGACCTATAGTCGGTGTGACCACGCCCGAAGGCGACGTGACCACTCCTGCCCAACACAGGCTACAACATAATTACGTCAAAGTATAAGCGTGAGCACGCCCAAATCTCAGCAGGGGTACCCAATTTCATCAACCAACGTAACCATGCCTATGAGTGACATGACCACGCTGCCCAGACAGAGTGCCAAATGTAATTACACCGAGCCTCACCCATGGTCACGCCAAGCCTTCATCTGCGATGCTTTAAATAGTGGTGTGACCACACCCGAATGAAGCCATGTAGTCCTTTTATGGCTTTGTTAATGTGATCTTGTAGGCCCTGAGTGCGGATAGGTTGCCGCTCATTTAGGATATGATGATTCACTCTCTATTCTTATGGCTCAGTTAGACCCTGAAAACATAGTTTGGATCCTATGAGCAGACTTAATTATTTTTTGGGTCTCATATACCGATATACCACCACTCATTTAGGATGTGAGAGGTTCACACTCTGCTCTATGACATAGCGAGAGCTTTAAATGCATCAAGATGTTTTTTGTGAAATAACCATCCTTTTTGTGACCTATTCACCAGTCATGATAATGTAAGCAAAAATCCTTTATTGAGAGTACTTTTGGGTATCCCCAAGATGTAATTAACCAAACATATACATTTTTTTGGAGTGTTTTTGACCCCAAAGCACAAAATTTTTTTTTGATTCTTTGGTTATAGGTGGCTTATGTAAAATTTTCTTTGTGGATACCATGTGTTGAAGTATTTCAATCTGATTTTGTTTGGACGTATGCTCTCAACCTATAAGACGATGATTACCATACATAAGCTCTCAATGTTTCTTTTTAAAATTTATTTGTCTATTTTTGTCGTATTTCCTATCTTTTTTTATTCCTCTCCTCTTTGGATCACTCATATGATCTGAGAGGAAGATTTACTTGGAAAGGGGAATCATATGACGCCGACATATATATAGACAAACTTTAACATGTTTTAAAAAGAACCAAAAACATGATCCATTTTGCCACTGAGAGACTCAAAATAGAAGAGAAAAAACAATAGCTAATTTAATTGGAATCATTCAAGATTTGGAAGATAGACAAAGACGACAAATATTAGTAAACTCTCCCCGACCTACTAATCCAAGAGACACACCTATTCACACAAAGAGACACTCATTTTCATCCAGGAGACACACCTCTCCATTTCAAGATACTCCACATTTCCTGGTATATGAGTCATACCTAACAATTCTCCACCTTGGCGAATATTCAACCTCTTAGGAGAAAATCTCCACCATGCAAATATCCAGCCCCTTAGGAGAAAAATTTCCACCTTGCAAATATCCAGCCCCTTAGGAGAAAAATCTCCATCTTGCGAATATCCAGCCCCTTAGGAGAAAAACATTATGGAGTTTCTTACATCAAAGTGGGTTGGGCAATCATGCCAACTAGCAACTGCAAACATTCAACAAGTTCAAGTAACGCAAGAACTTGTTGAAAATACCTGGCTTGGTCAAAATACATTTTGCATTTTCATCATATGATCCGACAGAGTGAACTCCATCTACAACTGTACTCCCCAACAGTTTATAGATATTACCATCATGTTTCATAGCTCACAATGCCTTCAAAATTTCTTGTTGTGCCAACAAATCTATCACTCTTGTTTGTGACAATCCAAAGTTTCATGTTTCATCGAACTTCATTCTCTCAAATTTTGCACCAGACATTGTCATTTGAAATTAATCTTGCAGTGAATTTTTCCTGCCTTGTATTGAAACAAAACACACCATAAATAAATTCAAATAAACATGAAATTTTCTCTGTCAATTGTAGTAATTTTCTCGCAATTTCTTGTGATTTGTTAATCAAATTTTTCACACAAAACGCATTTCCTGTTCACACACAAATTCGACTGAAATATTGTGAACACCAGTCAAACTCCACTTGTCACAATTTCTCATGCGACAAACCTGCGAACGATCTGCGAAATTTGTGAACTCTACCTGTCGCAATTTCTCCTACGATGAACTTACGAACTCCCCTTACCAAACTCCTCTATTCGCAAAATGAGGCTCCTATTCACATAATCGAACTCCACCCAGCGAACTGCTCCACTCGAGCCTCTTCGTCTATTGTGAAGAAGCCCGCAATCCTTTGCCTGTTTACGTTTGTTCGTGAAACTTCTGGCCCTGCCCAATAACCAACCTGTCGAGCGAATCCTCGAGCTCCTGCGGCTCGCGCTAACCATCGCGCCTCTGGCTGCCTCTCGCTCGAATCGTGCTGTCAAAACCCGCAACTCTGTTGCAAACCCGGATCCCTTCCGGCGTGCGAACTCCCTGTCGTGAACGCCAATAAAACCTATGCGAACTCCTGCTCTACGATCTGTGGAACACCCGACGAACTGCTCCTGCGGAAGAAATTGTTCCTCTGTTGTGATCCAACTGCTGCGATTCGCCCTGAAAATGCCGCGAACTGCTTCTTCCTCTCTGGAAAATCCTCTCGCCTACGGAAGAAGTACCGAGATAAGTCACCAACTCTTCCAGTATGTCGCAAATCGCAAATGCCGCAAATTCCTCTCGAATCTGCCGCAGACCTCTTCTCACTGAACTCCTCTGATTCCTCTGCTGGGTCGACTGATCGAGCAAAATCGAATTAGCCTATGCCTGTCACACGAACTGCTTCGCGGTAACTGCTTCGCACATGTTCGCAAACTTCCCTTCCCGCAAGCAAGAACTCCAAACCCAGACCTTCTCGTTGATGCTCGATCTGGTCGCCCACGAACCGCAAACGATCCTACCTGTCGCGTGAAGCCGCGAATTCTCCTGGTCGAACGCGATGCCACTGCGAATTCACGAATTCTCCTGTACCGAACCTCGCCAAACCCCCGGATTCGTCGATTCTCGCAATGTCGAACCGTCGAAGCCTTCGCCTGATGATCTACTTGTCGCGTCTGCTCCGCGTGTCGGGCGCGGATGAAGCTTGCGCCGTAGTCCACGACCTTCCTATGCTCGAAGCCCTTTTTTGTACTTCTTGTGGCCTCGAACTGCCGCAAAATCGTTGGACCTCTTTCTCAAATCTTCTTCCTCTTCTTCTCTGCATCGATATTTTTCTTTTTCCTTCTTCCTGCGCCGATCTCCCCCACCTTAGAAATTCTTTCTGTGTTGATCTTCTCGCTCTGATACCAATTGTTGTGAAAGTTAGAGCAAAGAAAAACAATAATCGACACAAATATAGAAGAACACAAAGATTTAACGAGGTTCGACAAAGAGTCTATATCCTAGGGAGCAGAGCGGTGAATTTCACTATTTCACAAAAGTTACATACCAATAGGGTTACACATCTATTTAAAGATAAAACTCATATATATATATA